>CAIGRS010089873.1:0-12372 GCA_903798395.1 Fraxinus floribunda | reverse complement strand
CAGGAGGGCTGCTTTGCACTTCAGATATGAGATCAGAAAGCTTGTATTGTCAACTTTGCTGGTGGTCTGTAAATTAATTGACAGTTTATAGAGGATCTTTGACTGACAAAGCGATCGGAGTTTTTCACACGTGTTTTTTTGTGAATAATTTTGATGTGTTTACTATTGTTTATTGTTTTGATATAACTGCGGTATTCAAAGATAGACTAAATTGAGTTGTATAAATAATCACCTAAACATAATTAACTTGTGACTTGTTGCCTGTTAATTAATTTGATAATTCTGCAATTACACCTAATCACCCCCTTCTAGGTGTAGTTGGGTCGAATCTTGCATTTATCAGAAATAATTTCAATTCTATGTTAGTTGGAAAATAAAAACTCACTAAACCCATATGAATTTGTTTTCCAAGAAAATAAAGAAAATGCAGCTTAAAATTGTTGTACCTTGAAATTCGGTTTCCATTTTCACGTTACAATCAAATGGTCAAGGTGGAATTCGTTTTCCTTGGATGTGACATTTTCCATAGAATTCGTTGCAATCAAATATGACCTTGTATTTCTTGAATTATAGAAGGGATATAGTTAAAAGGACAAGGATTTTACAAGGATACATTAATTAATTAAAAGCACGATCATGTTATAATACATAGATTAAGGAATAATTTATTAGAAAAGTTGCTTAAACATGAGATCATACTCCACTTGCATATCGATTTCTTTTTGTACTTTATGGACATCTTCAATCGTTTTTGATAGTTAAAGCTAAATTTTACATCGCTAAAATATATAATAGATTGAGCTACTTTCATAACAAGATGACTTTTTTAAGATAGACCACAAGCTGATCAAATGAGTAATTTGACCTTTTAAGGCAGTCGAATTTCGAGTCTATAGAGTCGTCATATAAGGAGAGTTAATTTGTTAAAAGTTTATTTCGTTAAATATATAAATTTTATTGAAGTTGATTATGGGCAACTGATCATCCGACATTCGAAATCTTATAAATTGTTGAGTACACGAGATATGGCACTAGATTTGCAGCTGCACTATGTAAGGAAGATGAGTACTGAGTTTCTTAGAGTTGATCTAAAAAAAAAAAGGAAGAAGGATTTGAAGTCAATAGTGAAGAAAAAGTTTCAAGAAGAAAGAAATGAAATAAAATGTGTAGAAATCTAAATCAAGAAATAAAATGAACTTGTCTTGAATTATACTTGCTTGTCTCAAAGATAATCTTCAATCTCTAATTTTTAATGCACGAAATAAAAATATGAGTTAGTGGAGAAAGGAAATCATGGAGGTTCACATCTATCAAATGTCCCACATCAAGTTGCCAAATATTTAAAATTAGATAGCTTATATTATATAACGGCCAAAAGTTCTAAATTTTAGTCTTGTTGTCTCCTATTTTTCAAATTGTATATAAGTTAATATTTTAATTTAAAAAATGAATTTGACATGGTCATGAGACGACATATTTGATATAATGTTTAAAAATGAATTAATCTACTTGTACAATGATAATTGACAAGGTTTGTTGACAATGTTTGATGTGACAAAATCTGAATAGTTGATTTAAAAAATAGTTTTTGAAATTTTTTTAAATGAATGAATGTGATGATGTCAAATCATGATTGTCAACAAACATTTTCAACCATCATTATACGTGTAGCATGATTATTAAAAAAATATGTATATCTCGTCTTTATCAACTTTAGGCTTTGAGCTTTTAGAAGTGATGATTCAACTTATCGAAACAAACTAAGTTCAAATTATTGTAGCTATTTATTAAAAATGAATTTGATGTGCATGCACTTCTTAGAATGAAAAACAAAATTTTTGGATTAGCCAAAACAATTTTATTTTTTATTTTATTTTTTTTTTTTTTGCGGGGATAATACTTGAGAAATATGTATAAAACATGTCATTAAGGTTCTATATCATATAATCGTAAAACTTAAGTGTAAGAAATTTATTTTCAATTTCAGATTTATGATATTTTAAACTATATTTCTTTTACTTCTCAATCTTGTATGAAAGATCTAATTTACATACGCATAAAGATACATTTGGATATGTCTAGAAAAAGTTTTTGGATGACACGACGATCTCCATTAAAGAAATACTAATGAATTTAGTAAGAGAGGCACTTTCAAAATATAATATGTTCTAATCATTAACTTTTTGCATCATTTTATAGGGAAAGAACTAACCATATCCATTTTCAATAATTTTCATTTCAAAAAGTAACGCACTTTTTACCTTTATATTGCTTTGTATGATTTGATGAGCAAAACTAATCTAATTTCCACAACACTACAAATAATTACCTCCACAAAAACAAACCTTTCTTACTCGTATTACAACGTTTGCTTGCTTAGTTTTTGTTGACTAAAGTATCAGTTTTCTTCAATTTGGGTTACAACTAGGTACAAAACTGACTAGGGACATCCGATAATAGTGACTAGGGACATCCGACAATGAACCTCTCTTGGTATACAGAATTTTTTTTTACAAAAGATGTACATACAACACATACATGGTGGGGTTCGCACAATTTTTTTTTTAAATACATGTGGGGCCCGCCCCCTTGTGAGTGTGAAAATTCTTCTGACAAGGAAGAATTTTTCTTCGACAATAGCACATAATATTATTTTGATGTTGTAATATGGACAAAGCAATGAGAAGAAATCCAAAAACCGCATGCATAAATTGAAAGGGTTGTGCTATAGGTACAAAATGGGTTACAAAAGGGCCAGATGCCCATCCAATAGGGGACCGTCATTTGGCAATTTTAGACATTATTTTGTACCTCATTTTGTACACCAAGAGTTATCCAAATTGAAAATCTTCCCACATAAAACACCCACTATGGAACCTTATCAAATATTTAAATTCGTAATAATGGAGGATTAGCTTGTCTGTCTATGGATTAAAAATATAACCAGAACTTCACTATCAGATAAGGACTATTCATATGCTTCATAAACAATTATTGCAAGAGAAGTGCTGCACATACAGAAATAAAATTCTGTAGAATTGCTCACACAAGGGTGGGGCTCGCACATTTTTTTTTTCTTTTAAATACACGATGGGACTCACTGTTGTCTCTATTCTGTTGCATTTCTATGGATTTTTTTCTGTACAAATTGAATTTCTCCTTATTGCAATATTGGCTTAAACAAATGGAATGTCCAAAATGAATTCAACTAATTAGTTGCATGAAATAATAATACTCCAAGTGGTATCATTTCCCTGTCAATAGGAAATAGTAGCTTTAACGTAATGATGACTACTTAGTTATTGGATTTCTAATTTTAAAAAGGATCATGCTACATGTATCGAATTTTTTTATCGAATCTTTTACATATTACTCACAATGGGAGTGGGGACCACATTGTCGAAATTTTTAAATACACGCGGGCCCCGCACATTATATAAGAGGGGGTATTAACTTTTTAAAAAAACGTAAATTTTATTAAGAGAAGTAGTAAAAAAAAAAATTATGTTGTTTATGGGATATGAATTTCTTTTTCGAAGATTATACGATTCAACTTTTGCGATGTTTGGAGAAAATCCTTATAACTCAAAGCGTGGGTTTAGGAATACAATGTTTTTTTTTTTTTTTTTCCATATAAAGAAAACTAATAGATCTTTACAGTGCTTCAAGAATAAAATTCATTAAAATCTAGAATTTTATCAAATCAATGATTTTCAAAAACATACTATGCAAATTGTATGTTGTTTCGACTTCAGAACTCAAAACACGAATCTTGAAATGCAAGATCATTTCTTCATATGATAATAAACTCATAGAACTTACTAGCGATATAAGATTCATCAAATTTTAAAAATTTTGTAAAATGAGTTTGCGGATTATACTAGAATTTTATGTTGTTTCGAGAAAATTCTTACGAGTCAAAGCATGGGTCCTGAAAAGCAGATTTTTTTTTTTTTTAACCATATAAAAGTAAAAACTAATAAAGCTTTCCAAAAATACAAAATTCATCAAAATGTAGATTTTTTGTAAAATCATTGATATTCTGAACTTTGTGTTTGAGCCACATTATTTTGGAAGAATATATTATGGAATAGTGGATTGATGGAGAATGTATGATTGAAAAAGAAGAAAAAGTTATTGATGTGATGAAAAATAATATTTTATTGAAAAATATGTGGTTGAAAATGAATAAAAAAATGAAAAATGAGATTTCTAATATGTACCAAACGGGAGCTAAACTTTACAAGTTCTGTATTATTTCAAAAAATTCCTTAGCTCAAAGCATGGAATACAAAAATTTATTAAAATCAATTTTATTTTTTTTTCTAAAATAAGTGATTTGCAAATGTTTGCTGTGGGCACAACCAGCTTAAGAGCCAAACATGTACTTTCCCACCTATCACAATCCATTTTAATAAGCTACGTTTCCTTTCAAAATATGTAATTTAGTATCAACTTTACATTTTTTTTTTTATTTTTAAATTTTGAAGTTTAATTGTAATTAAACTTACTCGCCAATAACTTTTTTAAACTTAGCAAAACATGTCGCTGCACGAACACAATTACCAAAAACAAAAGAGAAGAAAATCTGCTTTGCATCAAGATTTGAATGAAGTACAACTATTGTTAAATTTAGACATAACATTACAATTCCATACAATTTCAAAATGGATAACAGAGTGTCAGAAACTTTAAGCAGGAGATGGTAGCCACTCAAGGGTCTCACCAGCAAACATAGGAATAATGTCACCCCATGAATAAGAATATGAAGCCGGTACCTTCCATGGGGTCTTGGTCAGTTTAATTTTTGATGTATTTCTTGGAAGACCATAGAAGTCCGGTCCATTAAAGCTCGTAAAAGCCTCTAGCTTATCGAGTGCACCGGCCTAAAAATACAAAAATGCAACGTGGTCAGTGACATTGAAAATAACAGAGCATGGATTCCAAACATGGTGTCAAAACTCATTCACAATCATCTGATACAGCATTGCTAGCAAAAATTTGTACTTGGCTAAGCTTTTACTTGCTTATAAGTAGTGGACTGGATCCTACGGAGTGTGTGGATAAAAAATAGAGTTGGACCAGCTTATAGCAATTATAAGCTTTGCCAAACAAGCACGTAATATATTGCACTTCTAAATAAGATTATCATACATGAATTTGCAGCCAAGGAAACCTGGAATATATCAACCTAGGCTAATACCTAAGTAGAATTTAGAAGGAAAAGAGAGCGAAAAATGATCATGTGTAGTGGGGATATGTAAATTATATTAAACCTCCAGCAAAAACTTCTGATAAAAAAACCATGTCATAAACGGCCAAAGAATAAATATCAAGATAACCGGAAACCTGTCTACAATGAAGTAAAAATTAACTTGATATCGTAGTAGCGTGTGCATTCAACTTATGTTATTGGCTGAAACTAAATGAAGTTGCTTCTATCAGAATAGAAAATCATGTGTTTAGTATATAATGTAGAGTTTAGCTTAAGAATTGCACCATTATCTAAGTGTGTTTACTCTGATTGATTAACCTTGTACTTCCAGATCTTGAAAATAAAAAAATCAAACCAATTGCACAACTCTATGCTCATTTAATTACGTCAAGAATCAAAGATGACTGTAAGAGAAAACAGGAGATTTTCACAGAAATTACCTCTTCAAAAATCTTTGCATATACTGACAAGGCTACGGGCGCATTATAAATACCAGCACATCCGCAAGAGCTCTCTTTTTTTCTTCTCTCGTGAGGAGCACTATCAGTTCCAAGAAAGAATTTTTTACTTCCACTCGTCACAGCTGATACAAGTGCCTGTCCTGGAATGAAAACAAGTGGATAAGCTTCAATAAAATATATATTTCCCCTCTTTTAAAAACTAATTTTTTTTTTTTTTTTTATAATGGGAGGTTGTTACTGGAATTGGATAGATGTAATAATGATAACAAAAGGAGAATCAAATTCCTTCTTAAATATACTGAATGTAGATGATGGAAAATTGTTGTGTTAAACAGTCTAACTGAAATTAAGGATAAACCAACACAAAAATAAATAACATGTTTCAGTCATATTTAATTAAACTCCACCTCGTTTAAATATGAAAGGTCTTCTTTGTTTGGTCCACTGTCCAACCAAAAAAGAGGTTCAAATATTTCCCATAATCTGTCTCAAACTTTTCAACTTGTTACCCAAGACCAAAAGGCTTATTCACTTTTTACATGTAAAGCTAAAATGCCTAGCAAAACATCAGCAAATCCAATGATATCCACCTCTGAACTCTCCAATCATGGAAATGAGATAACGAACTTGTTTATAAGATCAACAGAAAAAAGAAGGTAATTTTTCCAGAGTTATCATCACTAATATGCAGCACAGAAATTATATCTGCTTCTACTAAGGACACTCATTTATATTCTAAATTATACGGTTGGAATTGAACTATTAAAGTAGATTATTATACGTTTGCATCCTTGACCAAAAGAAATAAGCAAAGGTTTTAAATGAGAGTAAATGGAAGGATTGAAAGGTGTACTGTGAGTCTCCCTCTTAAGAACAGGCAGGCAGTAACTGTGAGGTTGCAGTCCTCCTTGGAAAAGGGAATTTCTATTAAGAGCAATATGTTGTGGTGTGACAGTTGCTGCAACAAATCCTAAAAAATATGATTGAAATCAGAATAAATATTTACATTTAATAATGAGACGAAAATATATTAATTCCCTTGCAAAAAATACTGAAAGTTCTAGAGTAGAATAAAGCATTGTATTTAAAATTTCAGAGTTCAATAATCATCAAATATTACTTGCCATCATAACAAGACTCGACAAACTTCACAGCATCTGTAGTAGTAATATGCTCCATCACAACCTTCAATCGTGGAAACTTTCGTATTAAGGGACTGAGAACTTCGTCAATAAACAACTTTTCTCGATCAAATACATCAACATCAGGACTTGTAACCTCTCCATGGACCTTCAGATACAAGTTGACATGTATAAGCAGTTTCCTTGACTGATGATGACTTCCCCAGTTGTGCAATAAACCAGAGGAAAGAAAAAATATATTGAAGTAGAGTCTACAGATAGACACAGCTCATGCACAAATAGATTGTGGAATTTGTTTATCTCTAGATCACGAGAGCCTTTCAGGTCAAAATGATCAAATTCTATACATCGCAGACAACTTTCTAAACAGTATATAAAATTCCTTTGATGGTTAGATCATGATATCAATACATACCTCATTATGCATAATGAATGCATGTACATGCTATAATTTCTACAACCATGAGTTTGGGGTTTTAGCAAAACCAGAACAAGGGTTTTACTTTAGCATGATTATCAGAAACAGGAAATACATCAACATTTCCACCGCATTGGCGCATTATGATGTTCTATGGATATCATTTTCCAAAAGAAATGCAATATTATGGTGAAACAATAACCAGCTCACAAAAATATCACATATGATAAGCACTAATCTTGCTGAGGTGGGCACCCCAAAAGTAAATAGATGCCTGAATGGAAAAAAGAGAACTAGAAAACAAATAAGAAATCAGGTTTACACCTTGCTAGTCTGCCTGCAGAAACTAGATTTTTTTGCCTTTCATTTTTTTTAAAAAAAAAGGGTCATCACATAAACTATGATTCTTGGTAATCTAAATGAGACTCTTCTAGAATTGATAGATTGATTGATTTAAGTATTCAGAATATGTATTAAAGTCCTCAGAGGTAACTATCCAACGGATTCCTCAAGTAAACTTTTTGATTAACATAAATGACAACCTACTTCTTGCATAAGAAGCTGATTCCAGCTTCTGAATACTGAAGTTTAAAAACCTCGTCAGCGTACTTTAAACAACTCAATAAATTCTTATCCCATACTTATCTGAAGTAAGCCATCAAAAGAATACAACAAAAGAATAGCAATGGAAAATAAATAATTATGATAATTGAGTAGTAGCATGTAATTCCAGGAAAAAACAAATATCATAACAAATCTTAGGCACAAATATCCACTTAGAGTGGGCAAACTTACAAGCAAAGGCATGTTTTGCCGAACCATTTCTTCGAGTACAGGTAAACACTTCCCAAATAGATCTGTTACACCATGTTGGGAATTTGTAGTAGCACCAGCAGGATACAACTTCACAGCAAATACAACCCCACTCTCCCCTGCGACAACAGACCTCTATATTATGCAAAAAGCTAGAATGAAACAAAAAGAAAATAAATGAGATTTGTCCGTTAACTCTTCCATGCAATGCGCCCCCACATAAACTTTAATCATGCAGCTTCTATCTTTGAAAGGGTTAGTGACTGAAAGTTGTTGACATTTTCTGAAAGCATACAATCAATAAAGTTATGCACATTTGTACTTTTTCCACAATTTCTCTTTCCATTATTTCAGAAACATTTAAGGTAGGGAACATGAGCATTACATAAATATAGAAATAAAACGTCAAGTGGATTGCTTAAAGTAGAGCAAGTTAATGGCTGTCATGAAGGATAAAAGTACGTAAATATCTAAGAAATGAACTGAAGTAATGACCTATCATTTTTACAAAAACAAAAACTAGATTGATCCACCATTATAAGATCTAAAACCAAATATAAATGAAAGGCAAGCCAAATCATCAGAACTTTGAGATACCCACTGAATTCTTTTCATGCATATTTAAGTTGTTAGGTCAAACCACACTTTACTCTTTTTCCCAAGTCATGCAAATGGAAACAATGTTCTTGTCACTGTAAACATTCTCATATTAAGAAATATCCCTACATATTAAATACGGTTAGCAATAGTGAATGAGTATGAGCAATTGAGCATGTTTTGCAAAGCCTGAGAAAAGGAGTTAACTTACTTTTTAGAAAAAAGGACTTACTTTAAAAGAAGCGAGTTTTTTTGAATGTTTTGTTGGGAAAACAGTAATTTTCTAAAAGTAGAAATATGCTTGTCAAGAAAAGAGACTTGAAAAAGTAACTCTTGAACTTACATATATGTTTGGCTAAGCTTAAAGTTATTTTGAGTAACATTAAAGGCTTAGCTAAACATGGTCTCAATTACATTTTTTGATGCCGTTATATCAATAAGCCAAAACCCATCGCATTATAAGCAACAAGCATGCCTCAAAAAATACACATTACAATGTCATTACAGTTTGAATGGTAATATGAGCTAAGCCTATATAAATTGGACTCACTTGCCAATCTGATCTCGTGAGGCGTCGTTGTGTCGGTCAAATAAAGAGTCATCAGAGGAGTGAAATTACTAGATTCTGGTAATGCCTTCAAAATAGACTCCCGATATGCCATGGCTTCAGATGTTTTGGTGACAGGAGGTTTTAGATTAGGCATGATTATGGCCCTTCCAAAGTTATTTGAACTGCATGCATCATCATTCTCAAAGAAAGTGTTAAGAAGAATTTGAAAAACGAAATGAATTCATTGAAATCAAAGACAAAAAGAAATGCGTATAACTAATGTCAATTACAGTGCAAGTGACAAGAAAAACACATCTTTTATGCTAAGTGCCCTCGTGATACCAACCTGTGAGAGACTATAGCTTCAAGAAGTTCACCATCACGAAGATGAAGATGCCAATCATCAGGTTGTGTGATTGAGAGCTCCATTTTTGTTCTAGCCGTTTTTAAATGGTTTTGTCTTCTAGTGATCACAATGCGTAGAGATGTTACCTGCAAGGACAAATTTATAAAAGCTTGAATAAATGCTGCTCAAATTCCTAATGTCAAGAAATCGACGAAAGGAGCTGAAATTGACAATAGTTTCCATGCAAGAATATAGATTGAGTTTCTTATGATCCTCAAAGAATGGCTTGTTTAAATATAGGATTCTGAATTGATGAATTTGTTTTTACAAGTACTAAAATAACAATGGTTTGAACTAAGATTTGACAAATCATTATCTCATATGTTTTGGGAGCACTGTTAAGCATGAAATACAGTGAAGCACATGAAGAGAACTTCGTCATGATTGGATCACGCGCACTTCTAACGCTACCAATGTTATTTNTTGAACTAAGATTTGACAAATCATTATCTCATATGTTTTGGGAGCCCTGTTAAGCATGAAAACATAGTGAGGCACACGAAGAGAACTTCATCATGAGTGGGTCAAGCGCACTTCTTAAGCTACCAATGTTATTTTATTTTATTCATATTTCTATTCTCTTGTCCATTTTAGTCTTTTTTAATTAGAAAAAGCAATTTATCATTAATATAAAGAATTACATCCTTCAAGAGGACAAGGTATCATCCAACAGCACAATTGATGAAGAGAAAAATCAACTATTACTCTTTTTGTTCTATAAGTAACACATAAAATCTCCTACTGTTTTAATTCAATAGTTGCCTTCAGCTGTAGGAGAAAAATTATAATCCTAACTCATAAATTAAAAAGACGTACTAAGATGCTAGTGTTATTTCAAAAGATAACATTCATCATCACAAAAAATGTAATGAACTTCTTTTCTTTCTTGTGACTTCAAAATCTAAAATTCAATCTCTAATAGTTATGTATTATCACTTATGTCATTTGGTGTTCATCTTTATCCTATCCATATACTTCTTTGACATCTTGCAATATCTACGTGTAATAATGCAGCAATCAGAACCTTGCATATCCTTAGTTCACAAATTGCAATCAAGGAAATTAGAAGTTCTTCAAATGACAATAATTCTCACTTTGCAAGGAAAGAATGATGCCTTCAGCATTAGGTTGTTAGTCTGCAAATGAGAAAAGCATGTAATTAAATCAATCAGACTGAAATTATAAACCAATATGCATCTGAAGATATTGCAGTTTCATAACTTATGATTATAAACCTTTTTTTTTTGGATAAGGACTTATGATTATAAACCTTCAAACATTCAAACAACTATTATTGATAAAAAAACACACAGTTAGAACATTTGCAGACATAAATTATTTCATATACATCCTTACAAAATTCACTTCAGCTCCATTGAAATACTTACATTGATATGCTTATTCTTACCATCAATTTTCAGGCCCTAACCAGAAAAATTACTTCTTTATTATTCCAACTGCAAATCTCAGTTATATTCTACCAAAATTCCAAAGAAAAACATAGATATGAATAATTACCAGGCTATAAAAAACGCCATTGGCACTTCAGGTGGAACGTAGAAGACGAGAACATATTCGGATCTGAAAATAATCAAATATGCAAGTCAATTCGAGTTTAGAGAATAGTGCGGATCTTGTTGTTATTTAAAAATTATTTTTGCCATGGGATATGGAGTTAAATGTTTAATTAGTAATCCAACTTTGGATTATGTCACGACTTACTCACCGAACTTTTTTAATTGCCTCGGTGGCCACTGAACTTCACCCCGTCCAACTCTATCACTCACCCCATTTGAAATCGTTAACAGACTAGTCTACATGGCTAACGGAAACACGAGTTGGCCGGTTAAATTAATCATTCCAATTCATTTTCACACTTGCCAACTCATTGTCAAATAAGCAAATCCTCAAGAACCCTAAACCTCGAGAACCCTAAACCCTAAAATCCAACAACCCATAAGGCGTGAATCCAATTTTCCCCAACCTCAAGAACCCTAAACCCCCAAAAGAACCCAATCGGTGATAAGTGCCCAAGGACCACCAGAAGCGGAAGAAGTTCGACTTCGATTTGAGAAGCAGCATCTGTTTGATTTCTGTATATTCGACTTCTGAAATTCAATAGTGCAAAGAAGGCAAAGAAGCAGTTCGACTTCGATTTGGTCACTCAGTGAGTAATGAATATAGGTATAAACAATTCCTCACAATACAAACAGATGGAGGGAGATAATTTACCTTCAGTCGTTCTGTCTATGTGCACACTCAAGCAAATAGATGTTGCTTCTCAAACCGAAGTCGACCTTTTTCTTTGCCTTCTTTGCACTATTGAATTTCAGAAGTCGAATATACAGAAATCAAACAGATGCTGCTTCTCAAATCGAAGTCGAACTTCTTCCGCTTCTGGTGGTCCTTGGGCACTTATCATCGATTGGGTTCTTTTGGGGGTTTAGGGTTCTTGAGGTTGGGGAAAATTGGATTCACGCCTTATGGGTTGTTGGATTTTAGGGTTTAAGGTTCTTGAGGTTTAGGGTTCTTGAGGATTTACTTATTTGACAATGAGTTGGCAAGTGTGAAAATGAATTGGAATGTTTAATTTAACCGGCCAACTCGTGTTTCCGTTAGCCATGTACACTCGTCTGTTAACGATTTCAAATGGGGTGAGTGATGGAGTTGGACGGGGTGAAGTTCAGTGGCCACTGAGGCAATTAAAAAAGTTCGGTGAGTAAGTCGTGACATAATCTAAAGTTCGATTACTAATTAAACATTTAACTCC
>CAIGRS010089806.1:0-12539 GCA_903798395.1 Fraxinus floribunda | reverse complement strand
AAATTGCAGATGTTGACCACTAAATTTGAAGAGATTAGAATGAAGGTCGATGAATCGTTCGATGAATTCTATGCAAAACTGAATGATATAGTTAACTCTAGCTTTAACTTGGGTGAAAAGATCCCCGAGTCTAAAATTGTTAGAAAAGTCCTAAAATCACTGCCCGAGAGGTTTAGACCCAAGGTCACTGCGATAGATTAGAGTACGGACTTAGATGATGTTAAGATTGAAGAATTCGTAGGATCACTTCAAACTTATGAACTCACTGTCTCACAATCTAAAAAGGTTAAATCGATATCCATGGACACCATTAGAGAAGAAGAGATGGAGTCCACTGATACTGAGACCCTTAGGGATGACTAAATAGCTTATTTCGTTAAAAAATTCCAGAAGGTGATAAGGAATGGAAGAAAGCCTCAGAAGTGGTATAGTGAGGTCCCTAGTAAACTCTCAAGAGGTAGATGTGAAAAAAATACCTCTAGGATTCTCGTTAAGAAATCTCAATATGTCCAATGCCATAAGTGCAAAGGGTATGGTCACATTAGAAGTGAATGTCCTAATTTGAAGAGGAGTTCAGATAAAGAACGTCGTAAGACTTTTGTTGTGACCATAAGTGATGAAGAGTCAGATTTCAGTTCTCAGATTAAGACATCTGGTGGTGAGGATGAAAAAAATTCATGGCCTTTACCTCGATTGCTACAATCGACTCTAACCGTAAGATTGAGAAGGTTGAAATGGAGGATGAGAGTGAACAGTTTGAAGAAGAGTCTAATGATGAGACTGACATTCACAAGTCTTATCATGAATTGTTTGAGGAAAGTATCAAAATTAAGAAGGTCAACAAAGCCGTCTTGAAAAAAGTGAATGAGCTTGAACTTGAACGTGAAAAACTATTAAGTGACCTTCAGGACTCGAATAGAAAATTAAGTGAGTTGAAGCTAGTTAATGAAAACTTAGAAATTAAAGTTAAATTATTAACTACTAATCTTGATAAATCTAATGCTCAACTCCAATCGTTTATGAGTGGCTAGCAGAAGCTAGACAATCTACATTGGATGAACAAGCCTACTGAAAATAGGCGTGGTCTGGTTATGTTGATAACCATGATACTACTCCTAGTACATCTAGGACCACGTTCGTTCCTGCTACTAACAAAGCTCATGAGATTACTTATCCTAAATCCAAAGGTAAGCATGCCATAAGATCGAGACCTACCAGATATCATAGGGTCAATCGTCATACTTTTTGGCAACCACCACCGAGCAGGTTTGAACCTAGGTTAATTCTCACTTGCCACCACTATGGTGTACTGGGACATACTAGACTATGTTACGCGTTGTGTGCATGAATCTTTGGCCTGTTTTCCATACTTCTTCATTACCAATGGAGAATGCTCGTTTTCTTTATGCTCTTCTGTATGGCGATTTCATTGACTTACCTTCCTTCATATACCAGCAAATTTTGAGGGCCTTTCGTACTACGGGGACGAAGGTTGGGTTGCACTATGCTTGTTTGATATACCGCTTAGTGACAGCCTTAGGAGTCAGGTTTTTCGAGGTGGGTCTGAGGCAGGTTTCTCGGCCCATTGGCTACACTACCATCGCCCGTAGTAGGTCTCATGCTTCATCTGAGCCCATACAGCCACTGATCCGACTGTGCTGGCTGATCCAATTGATGACCTCGTTTCCTTTTATCCTTCCCATTTTCCTTCGTTTTAGACTGTTCCTCAACCCTCTGATATCCCTTCTACTTCTAATTCGGCTCCTCCTCCTCCTGAGTCACAACTTCTACTTCCTCTCCTATCGACCTTTCGATCACTCTTTTAGGTCAGATAATCGTGCTTATC
The DNA here is from genome assembly GCA_903798395.1 of Fraxinus floribunda. NCBI lineage: Eukaryota > Viridiplantae > Streptophyta > Magnoliopsida > Lamiales > Oleaceae > Fraxinus > Fraxinus floribunda. Next base: position 10,693 of record CAIGRS010089806.1, on the reverse strand, counting down.
GAGCAGCAGACTCGTATGGTGGCAGAGATTACGCAACCACGTGCTACTATTGATCGACACATTGTCAAGTTCGCTATGCTTTGGGGTACTGTCGAATACATTCAACATGGACTTCAATGGATTCGTCGCCACTGGGATGATGCTGTCTCTGAGGAGAGGACAGATTCTGATGATGCTGTCAATGCTTCCTAGCTTTAGGATTACCCCTTGTCATTGTGTGACAAAAAATGAGAGTAGATATTTTGGGGCAGTAGTACATATGTTTTTGTTGATAGGGATAGAGTAGATGGTAGATATCTAGATTTTTTATTGATGCTTACATGATGTACCTATTTATCGAAAATTTGGATGTGATTAAATTTTTGATATATATAAAATCGCAATTGAGTTTGCATTTTATGTCTGAGGGGTTGTTAGAGAGAGATATAGATACATTTGCCTACTGCATAAAATCATNTTTATGTCTGAGGGGTTGTTAGAGAGAGATATAGATACATTTGCCTACTGCATAAAATCATTGATCATTGATTTTTATTTGACCCAAAGGTATTTTATTGTTTAATTTCTATTCTGCTAAATTAAGTTTGATCTTTTACTTTTAGTAGTATCAATGTGCCTTTGTGGTATATTGGGTTGTATTGGTACTATGTCTTGATTTAGCATCCATATTAAAGCTGAACAAGCTTAATTGGTTCATAAGTTTCCTAAATTATATAAACCGCTTGAATTATTTTATTATACTGTTTTCCACGCATTTTACACTATTTGTTAAGTTTTTTGTTTCAGGAAACAAGTGCTAATTAAATTGCAGAATTGTTCAAATTAACTAGTTTGTCATAAGTTTTAAGCATGTAATTTATTTTTGATTACTACTGCCTTGACTCTATTAGTAGTTTTGTCGTAGAATGCTAAAGGGAAATTTGTTAGGTTTTAGATGTTTTGTAATTGACAATTCTATAGACAAAATGACTGAATTGTACTATGTGTAAAAAGTTAATGAGTAATGTGCAAATAGTTAAAAATAGGTTTATTAGGTCTAGGGTTCGAGAATGGCAAAATGAGGAAAAATAGCGCGAATTTTCGCTAGACTGTCGCCAGGTTTAGCTCGAGTTACAAAAATAAAAACATCGTCGATGAACTGCCGCCCACCCTTCACTGGAGCGACAGGATGTCGCTCGACCAACGCTGAGCCCTCACTCGAGTAACATGGTTATTCGAAAAAAAAAAATTCGCGATTTAAAGGCTTTTTACTCGGTCCATTCGTTTCCTAACCTAGCTATATATACACCAAAACACATATGTACAAAAATTTACAAGGTTAAACATTGAAAGAAAAAGATCAGAGAGATTTTTTCTTTTTTTTATCCTTCAACCTTCGTCCAGTGTTGATTGTTTTGGTAAGAAAAACATCGCTCCTACAATCCAATACCAAACTACCTTTACTCTATATCTGGTCAGAGTTCTAAAGATCGAGGAAAGCTAACTGGAGTTTCAATCTGTGAAGAACAAGTTGTTTTTCGTTGATCCATGGGAGATAGATGATTCCATAAGACTAAGAGTGTTGCAGGGTAGTAGATTCTACGGAGAGCTTTAGCAACACCAAATAAGGATTGGTGTAGGAGAGAACGGGATCCAAGGAGAGCTGTAAGGAGTGCAATCGAGAGATCAAATAGTACAGGTCGTCTAGTCTAATAGATTGTAAGTGGTTAAAACCGTTTATAGTGAATTGACTGGCAAAGTGCCCGGAGTTTTTCCTAGTTGGGTTTCTCCATGATCATCCTGGTGTTGATTTATTGCTTTCGCTTTGTTCATTGTTTGATCATATAAACTGCGGTATTCAAACTTAGGACTAAAATGACTTGCATGTTTAATCATCTAGAAAAGAATTAAAAAGTGAATTGTTTCTATTTAATTCATTAGTAATTTTAAATTCCGCATTATACACCACAAGTCAATCAACATAGTGAAATTTGCTTTATTCGTGCTAGAGAGTTTGGTAAGGGAGAATGTAGTTCATTACGTTGGATCGAACCTCCATAATTATATCGTTTGCACTCTCTATCCCTCTTTACGTATTGCCTTCATATTCATGTTTGCTAGTTGAATTAATCTATCTTGTTATTACGTGCTTGATTTTAAGTTAATTTTTCAAAAAGGTTTTAGAAATCAATTCACCCGCTCTTGATTAGCTATTCTTGGGCTCTCATATTGTTTGTTGGTGTTGATATGGCATGCTTTCTTTCAGTTGCCTTTGTGTTGGAAAATTGGTTATTAATTTTGTGTTATTGCTCTCCTTTTGTGCCATCTTTTCATTCTTTTTCTTCTTACCTTTGTGGCTACAAATCAACACCATAATCTTTGAGCAAGCTTCCACGATAGTATATCCCAGTGATTTGACAACAAAAATTGTATTGTTTGTCAACGTAATAACTCGATTCTCAATTGACAAGTATTGAAGATGAGACCTTCTGTAATTGAATGCTCATTTGCTCATCAAGGAGATGCTTTGGGGGACAGTTTGCTGGAACTTATTATTCAAATATTTTAGAAGATACAACTTATAAGCATACCCAATCGTGCTCATTCATAAACCAAAACGCAACAACGCATAATTCTTCAAACAAAGTTTGGTTATTTGACAAAAGTCAAGATTGATTCATCCTCAATTAAGTAGATAGTCCTCACGTGACCAACACCAACACCCCCACCCATCACTTTATTACTTGTTTGTGATCCCATACACTTGCGAAAAATCAAAGATCAAGTTTTTGGTACCGTTGTTGGGGAATTGCAATATTTAATTAGTTGTGGCTTATTTTAAATTTAATCTGAGTTTTATTTCTTTCTTAATTTTTAATTGCATATTAGAAAAAAAAAAATTAGAGTGTTTTCTCTCTTCATTTTCAAAATCTTGCATGCAAAATTCAGGACATGGTGATCTTGCTCTATTTGATTCAAAAATCGGATGAACATTGAGGTTTAGATGAAAAACAGATAGAAACAACAAGCAGAACCAATGGAAAAAGGGATATAGATTCAAGTGGCCATTAATTTGAATTAAGGTGCAGCATGTCCAATTGTAGCTACGGGATAAGAGAACAAGAGAATAATGAGGAAAAACATGGTTTCACCAATCGTAGAAAGTAGATCCAACATAGCTTTCCCATCATTTGGGCAAGATAATTCCACTTGAGGATGGATGTTATAAACATGTTCTAATATGCATTGCAATTCTTCGGGAAGGCCATATAAAATCCAAATGCTCACATCTCGTGATTCTTGTGCACATCAATTGAATATCTAGAGATTTCCAATGATTTCCAGTGATACAATTTGGTTCAGACTCTTTGATTACACTTTGATAGATTCAGCTAAGGAATGCTTGGACAAATTCTCACTCATAGCATCACCACTTAGAACAGTTTGAGTCAAAAGTTCTTGAATAAATACTTCCCACCAAAAGGATTGTTAGGTTAAGAGATGAAATCACAACATTCTTTGAACTTGATTCAGAGTGCTACAAGGCATGGGAAAGATAAAAGGGACTCTTCAGACAATGTCCACAACAAGGTTTGAAGAAATGACTTCAAGCCTAGTACCTCTACATCAGGTTGAACCAAGAGCGGACCTAAATGGGATCATGTGGGATCAAATGTCCCCTACAAAAATTTTGGATTATTTTTATGTACTTACCTACCGACTACCCAGTTACCTAATTTCCCATCCACAAAGCAGTCTACAACTCACAAGCCTAATCCAATTGTACTATATCCATATTCTATATATCCATTTACCCAACCCAACTTCTATGACTTTTAATCCTCCCAATCTCCCAAATCGTCTCATCTTCTCTTTTCCAGATTTTCTCTCTTCTCACGGCACAAATCAAATCGATGGTTAAGTGATAGTTTGATTGCATATATTAAGAATGATGTACCTGACAATATTGATTATAATGTAATTATGCGACGTTTTCAGAGTATGAAAAAGAGTATGTTACAGTTGTAGTAGTGTGTTAACTTATTTTCATTAATGATATATTGTTTTTTAAAAAAAAATGAATTTTCATTTTGACCTCATAATACAAAATGTCTAGGTCCGCCCTGGGTTGAACATGACAAGCAGAGCTAACGTTGACTCTACCTATAACGGTAATTATGAAAAGGACAATGAATTAAGTATATCAAATCGTAAAGGACTTAGCATACGTCAATACATTATGGCCAACAAAAACATCAGGTGGAAAGAAAGTCCCTAGGATACATGTGGTTGACACATTGGCTACAATTTTAGTACAGCTAGCAGTACTTACTAAAAAGTTAACGGTATGAAAACTAATCAGACAATAAATGCAGTTCAAAAAGTCGGATCAAGGTGCAATCATTGTGGGGGAATCGTGAAAGTGTGGATTGTAATGTATGGAGTCCTTTTGTTCAATCAATTGATGATACAAATTACATGCAAATTATTAGAGGCAGCAACAAAATAATCCTCATTCTAATACATACAATCTTGGTTGGAGAAATCACCCAAACTTATCTTAGAGCAATAATCAGCCTTCTCACTGTGCACCACATCAAAATGCACGACCAGGTTTTTAGAAGCCATAAAAGAAACCTTCATGGGAAGAAGTATTTACCAAGATGGCTGAAGTATCAACTAAATTAATGCAACATGCTGAGAAAAGCTTTCAGATTCAAGGGGCTACCATACAGAATTTGGAAAATTAAGTGGGCCAAATAGCCAGGCACTTTTAGAAAGATGTCTAAGACTTTTCCAAGTCATACTGAGACTAACCCCACGGAGCATGTCAATGTCATTACCACTCACAGTGGAGTTTAGCTTCTCGAAATTAATTTAAAAAGATCGGTTGCTACAAATGAAAAGGCACATTTCACAGGTGAGGAACATTTGGAGGATTCTGGGCAAAACAAAGTGAAAAAGAAAATTAATCCAACGATCCAAGGAGTTTCACAATCCTTTGTGCTATTGGTGAAATAAAATTTTATAATTTTTTGTGTGATTTAGATGCAAGCATTAATCTAACGCCTTAATATGTTTTCAGGAGGAAATTAAGTTTGGGGAAGGCCAAAGCAACTACAAGTTCTATGCAACTAGCTTATCTCTCCATGAAATATCCAAGGAAGATTGTCAAAGACATATTGGCACATAGCCCCAAAAACCACTACCATTTGTTCAAGCAATTGTCATCATATATACAATACGCATACTTGGGAGAGTCTTCTACTCCACATATGTTAAATAGAGAATCACATATGCGATACATATGTTAAATCCAAGCATGAAGCAATTTGTTCGAGCTAAAATCCTAAAACTTTTTGATGTAGGGATCATCTATCCAATTTTAGACAGTAAGTGGGTAAGCTACATTAGAAGACACCTCTCATACACCATTACTTATAAATTTACATCATCAAAGAGAGATCAATTCAATTATTTTTGTGCGAATTAAAGGAAAATTGCACGATTATCACACATTGAAGATTCAAACCTTGATTTTGGGAAACAACAAGAGGAATAATTGGTGATTCATCAAGACAACTAAAGAAATTCAAGAAATCAAGGTTCATCTTCATCTTCGCCTTCATCAATTCAAAATTCAGGTTATATTCTTTCAATTAAACATGTTTTCTTAATGTTTTGTAATTCTAGACTAGGGTTTTATTCTTAGATGATTGTTATAGAACTTAATACTTTTCAACTAATTAGCTACTAATTGAATTGTTGCGCAAATTTTAGAGGTGGCTTTAGTCAATCTCTTTCTTACCACCTAACTGCAACGAACTACCTAGAACAAGGGAGACTTCTTCTTCTATGAGAAGACTAGGGTGTCGCTGCCGGAGAGGAGACTTCGCTGGACCGAGAATGAGCATCTGAATCATCATATTGGTATTGCATATAATCCCCGAGTTCAGTTATGATAATGTGTTGATTGAGAATATGAATACCAAGTCGGCCATTCACATTCAGTATTAGTCAGCTTGCTTAGTGGAGGAAGGCCCTTAAATTTTGTTTACTCTGATGAAAACTTAGATGTTGATGCGTGGGTGGTGGTCGAATGAACGGAATGTTCATGGAAGGAGAACTGTCCAAGCTTGTTCGTAAGCTTGAACTAGCGATTAGCTTGTCAAACTCGGTAAAAATACGGCTAATTCGAATTGAATTTTCATAGACTAGTAATTATTTCATAGAGATATAGGAAGGTCACATGAGAGAATAGAATTAATTGATATCAAGAGATGCTTTTAATTAATTTAGGAATAATCAACAAGAATATGCACATATTCTCATGCTAGTGGATTGAATTGAAATGGATTAATAAAGGGGATTTGATGTCTTAGTGACATCTCATCTAAATTTACTATACCTCCATAATTTGCTCACTAGAATAGTTAGTTTAATTAGTTAATTAGTATAATTTTTTTAAACAAAGTTGGCTATTTGATTAAAATTAAGATTGACTGATCCTCGATTAAGTGGATAGTCCTCATGGGAACGACATGTCACTCGTCACTTCATTACTTGTTCGCGATCTCATACACTTGTACTAAATCAAACGATCAGTAGCCCCATATGTCATACAGTAACCAAGAAATTCACATTGAAAAGTGTAAAATCCAACTTTGTGCCCAGTGTAAGGTCTGAGGTGATAGTTACAGGTTGGTGTTTCGTTGAAAAGGACTTTGTAAGGAGTTTTGTTCCAAGAGTAGACGTAGGTAATCTATTTATAAGGAAAGTGCTTGTTGAAAAAACATCACACCAAAACTAGTGACAACCGAACTTCAACAATGTGCCTAAGTTTTCTTTTAGATCTTCTATTATGGATAAAGGTGTCTAGAATGATTCTTAGTTTTAGACTTTCTCTACTCTCTCCCCCAAACAGGATTGAACGCATTCAAGTTTCAACTGTCAAATCTAGAATAATTTAGTAACACATTAGTATTAGTTGGTGGCATTCAGCACGAGCTTGCAAGTTGCAAGTTTATTGCTAACAAAAGACAAGGCAGCCATACTATAGTTTACCGCAGTCATATTTAGTGTGACCAACTGGGTCACTAAACAGAATGACCAACAACATGATCACAATGAATTTCACTAGCTTTGATCTTGTTTCCAGTAGAAGGCCAGTAATATATGTTCGTGTTGACAATGCCACCAGCCGTTTTCTCCTTTCCTTCACGTATAGATCGATTGCTTCTTCAGCTTTGTTTATCAGTATTTTCTTACTGCAGATGGACAAGTCTTCAGCTCCTACTTTCTGTGCCAAGCACCTGGCGAGGACAACAGCATCTTCTAGAGCTGCTGAACCACCTTGTCCTAGGAATGGACCCATTACATGCATTGCATCTCCAGCTACAGTCACCGTCCTCTTCCTGAATGTCGTCAGTAGTAGGTCCCATGGTGCACGATGCCTCAAGCGAGTCAGAGACACTGAATCCAACTCAGTCCCTTCTATCATTTCTATTACATCACTTGAGAAACCACTCAATTTACTTGAGGTTAATCGTTTGATCACTTCTGGATCATCAGTCAATTTTTCATCTGTTATAAGTAGAAATGATGAAAGTGAGGAAAAATTGAAATGAATGAGTTAGATTTTGCTTGCACAAATCTTTATCTTAAAAAGAAAAAGTAAAGAAAAATGAAATTTCACCTGATGGAGTCCATGGTAGAGCAACGAACCAAAATACCAACTTATCAGTAATTGGAACTCGTCCTACCAAGATGTTTCCCCTCCTCATGCGAGTGAGCTCATAATCAAATGCATGACCATTTGGATAACTTGTTAAACCTCTAACCGAAAGAATAGCAAATTTTTTTGTGCTTTTGAGCCCGAGGAAATCAGCCACAGTCGACCTGGATCCATCGCATCCAATCAGAACCTGTAAAATCAATGAGAGAGATCAACATAATTCAAACAATTTTGTTGCAATGTATGACCACCCTTCAAGTGGCTTCATACCCAGGGGTGGACCCAATGTAGGCATTTGCGTGCACTGAACTTTGGGCCACCCCCACTTAACAATATAAGTCAACAGCCCAAGTTTTAAAAAAAAATGAAATGGGCCAAATAATTGGCCCAATCTTATAAGATTGTCTTATTAACTACAACCCTTCTCGATGATTTACCCCACCCAAATGACCAAAGCTGAAAAGTGAAAACCCCAATTTCCACCAAAGAAAATCCAAATAGCTACAAGATGAAGAAAAATCGAATTTCGTGGAAGTTGTTTCATTGTATTACAGAGATTCGGTTCGATTAATCCAAAATATCAAGCAGGATTTGTGAATTGTGAGTGAACTTTTTAGTTTTTGTTACTTGTCAAATAAGATTATCTGGTGAGCGCTGAATTGTCAAAAACCGATATCAAAAGCTTTGGATGATTAAATATTGATAATGAATTAGTATTTCCTCCTCCTTATTCAATTGATTGCCTTATTAATTAACTACAAACTCTTTATGCCTGTTTTTATTTTCATTTGAATGAGTATACATCCTGAGATTATAATATTACATATATACCGAATGTGTACATTATATGCATTACTTCCTCTAGTTTTATGCATTTTCTGCGTCTTAAATTAACAAATGTTTATTTTATAGTGAAAACAATCATGAAAAGATTTTATAAAAGAAAACTTCTTGAGGATGTGTAAAAAGTTGACGAGGAGATGTCAGTTACATACAATTTTGATGTTGCACAACTTCTCACTGATCATGGATTATGGACTCCAACCTTGGATTACAATGTTAACATTCGAGATCAAGTTCGAAGAGCATCTTTGTAAAAGGGTCCTTGTTAGCCTCTTAATCATGAATTTAAGAAAAGACAATTTGGAGAAAAAGAATCTAGATGATTCAGTCCTTTTTGGTTTAACAAGTTTGGTAGTTGCTTGGAGTATAGTGTGACAAAAGAGACAGCTTTTTGCTTGTATTATTATCTTTTCAAAACAAGTAGTGGAAAACAATGTGAAGGTGATTCATTTGTTGGCAAAGGATTCAAGTATCCGTGCAGGGTCCTATTATTGTTATTTTTTTTTTACCTTTACCAATATCGCCCGCATTGGAAAAGTTTCTTGGGTCCGCCCCTATTCATACCCAAATGTTATTGACCCTTCTTTGAGGTTTGGTTTTAAGTACACAATTGCTTTGCACTCAAAAAATGCTATTGAGGTCCAAATTTGGTACCTTTGTATTGCCCTTCAAATTTTTGAATAAAACCACATGAGGTGGGGGCTACCATTATTGGGAAATTATAAGTATAATGTGAAAGGTAGGAGGATCTAGTATAGGAGTGGGCATGGTCCGGTTCGGGTTCAGTTCTCAAACCCAAAATTTTTGGGTATTTAGCATATGGAACCGTTGGATCTAAATTTAATTATGAAACTGTTTGGGTTCGGTTCAGTTCGGTTCAAAAATTTCGTACAATAATTATTATTTTTATATTACAACAACGCTACATTAATTCGACTATAACATCTTCAATCTTAACTCTTACAGAATAACGTAATCCAATTTCGTGATATCTTTTGCACATTTCTTTGTTGAGTTTTTCATAGATTTCACTGTTAAAATCACATGAAGAGAAAGATAGTTAATTCACAATAATAGAACGGTAGAAATGACACTATGGTAGATAGAGGAAATCTCAATAGCTCACTGTTGCAAAAGGTATTGATATACTATAAAATAAAGGATGATACTTGAAACATAAATAAAATTTAGATTGCGTTTGCATTACCTTAGCTTGAATTGATTTATCTCCATAAAGTTGAAGAGTTGGACATTTACCGAGACAATCTAGCTTCCAAAATGCACTGTTCACGAACACGAATGATTACGATCTGCAATTCAAGCTGTCTAATTGTCCAACCGCCAATGGTGATCCACATAGAGAACAAAAATGTTGGCTAGGGTTTTCTTTTATTGTGCTAGCAAGAATAATAATATTAATTCTCTTATCTTTTTTCCAAACCCTAGTAGGCAAATAAATACAAGTCCAAACGGGCTTGCCCCATCTCTTAACTTAACTTGGTCCAACATTTAATTAATCAAATTAATTAAATTTGGTCCATGAATTAATTAATACGGAACTATTAATATGCAACCCAATTAATTAATTATCAAACACTTGATAATTAATTAATTAGTAAATCTCATTTAAATCTCATTCTTCTGATTCTTTTTGTATGTGACTCATTAAATTCCCGATCACGATGCCTAACGACGTGAATTAATATTTTGATCTAATCAAAATTGATAAATTAAAATACCTCCTTTTATTTCCTAGATTGACATCTAGAAATGTGTCACGACAATACATGTGATGGGAAATGTCACATGGTGTGACCAAACCAAACTTGTTCGTTTATCGTGAAACTATAATCCTTTCATCAATATGATCCGAACAATTACGAGATATGGATATGTGTCAATCTCAATTATCGATCATATCTTTTTCCCACTATTAAGTCAAACTCCTTTTCGACTTATGAGCTCACCTTGGCCAAGGATTTCATTATCGACTTAATTGGATGAAATGTAGATCATAATCTCTTACTATCTAAGAGTGACGAATCCTCTATTGATCATTCACAACCTTCATATGATTCTTGACATACCCGAACGATGCCGTATTAGCGACCCTTGACAGAGTAACATCCGACATCA
>CAIGRS010089680.1:0-15249 GCA_903798395.1 Fraxinus floribunda | reverse complement strand
TTTATGACCTAGTATGTATACATCTGATGAATAGTAACATAGTTTTCATTGCTTTATTTAGGTTTTATGTAGAGTACTTAGTATAAATTTCTTCATGTACTATCTGTACGGCATACACTATGATCTTATGAGTAGGTCTTAATTGTATGTGTGAGATTTGTGATGGCTGTCATTTGTTGGTGAGGTGACATTGAACATAAATTGATCTTTAACTAGTTAACATAAGCTATAGTAAATTTCCTAAAAAAGAAAAATTGATCCATCTTATATTCTTTTTCGAAGCCTATTTGACTCGAGCAATTAAGCTTGTGGGGTTTCTCAAAACCTGATGCGCTGTGATCATCTGCCTTGAAGTCATCAATCCAAAGCTTGTAACATGGGTAATCTTAGTAGCTTAATGGAAGAGAGTCTGCACATAAGATGTGAAAAACAAAAAAAATTATGTATGCTTAAATTCAGGAGGTGAAAAGAAAAATCTACATGAAAATAAGAGCTGTTTTGTTAAATAGATATTAGTGTCTTGAGTTTGACTTTTATTAATAGAGGAAGATACTCATTCTACAGTGAAGTTTTAGCAGGTTATTTCTCACAAATTTAAGATTTAGAGTCTTGCTTACAGGGAATTAATGGTGTTGACCTCAAAAAACGAACTCAACAGATGTCGGACCCACTCGTGCTTACGTAAGCTAAATTCAACACGTTGATGCCGATCGACAGTCAGGATCGCTACATGGTTTGAATATGGGAGGAGCTCAATGACATGAGACTTTTTTGTTTGGGTTCCGACAAGATTTACGGAACGATATTGTATAATGAACAAATCGATAAGAACAAGATTTGTAACTGTATTGTAATAAGGATGCAATAATGAGAGAATAATATTGTTCCAAGTATTTAGAATTTCATTAGCCATTATATATTATATGGATGGGATATTTATAGTAGTACAAATGAAATGGTGACCTTTGGATCAAATTACACGTGGCCTCATCTCCTTGGTCGACCAATCAATTCATAGCCATCATATTGACTTTCCTATCTACTCAAAGCATTAAATATATTACATTGACAAGACAATACACAATTACTCTTTTCTCAAAGGCCACATCAATAATTTGTAACAAGATCTTTATCATGAGCAGATCTGTGCACGTAGGCCATCACCAACTGAAGAGCCTCGGATCCATGAGTGCCTCGGAAGTACTAGGGCCTTGACCGATGCCAGTAGCCTCACATAACACTGGAGCCTCGGTCAAGCCATTGGCCTCTGATCATGGGCCTCGAAATAGCTTGGGCCTAGGTCTCATAGTGAAAGGGCTTCCTGGTTTGTTTGGATTTGGTCTTACAGCTTGGTTACCATACCACGTTGCAGTTCCTAGTTATGAGTCATAACAATAGTTCCCCAAGTCCATTTGTTTATGTCATGCGTGGACTTCAATAATGATGTTAAAAAAGTTTTTGAAATTTTTAGTCCATAACAATTGTCTCCCAAGTCCAGGCATAGATATTCATACTGTGCATGGAATTTTGTAAGTTATTTAGGCGTGACTTACTTTGAAACAAAGGTACTTGTGGTATTGAATCTACGTTCAGAAATACTTGTGAAGCTAAGGCGAGTTCACAATTGAACTGGCCGCGGCTGAAATACTTGAGAAGCTGAGGCAAAATACTGAAGCAAAATTGTAAATTCATTGACGTGGATATTGGTACACCCGATTTGACGGTTTCGCTTGTTTCCAAAGTAGGGTAGCTATATCGAAACAACTTCCAATACACGCATGGCCATCGCATTAAATGTGCAATGATTGTAAATTATGAGCATGAATACTTTATGGCTAATGAAATCTACGGATTAATCTGAGGCATTAATGCTATAAGCTGCTTGAATTCTGTAGTTCGGATCGAGCATAATTTTGGACACCTCAGATAAATTGAACCTTGATCCAATGGCTGGGATTTATTCTTCATTGGTATAAAAGCTAGAATATTGTCATTTTAAAACTTTACTTTTGCAAAATTCTCTTCGAACTCTCAAGTTTCTTAAGATTCAAAGAATTTTTTGGCATCGTTCTGTTCTCCGGCGAGTCCTAATTCTCATTTTCTTTAGGTATTCTCTTTGGAAAAAGATTTTCCAACCTTTTTAATAGCTTTTCTGTATCGAGGCGTCGATGGCTATCACATTAGCTAGATCAGGTGAGGAGTCGATTTCAAGGAGGGTCTGAGGAGTGGTACAGTATGAATGATGAGCCCATTGATTATGAGGCGGGTTGGGGGCTGTAAAAATCCCATCTTCTATAACCTCCTCCAAATTAGCCAAACTTAGGGAGACATACTCTATACCCCATTATGTAGAACTCCTAGTCCCTAAGCCCCACGAACGAGCCTACTTTTCGAGGTCGGGTTGTGTGGCCTTCAGTGAATACCTGCTCGAAGCAGGTGTGCGTCTGCCTCTGCACCCCTTCTTTAGGGCAGTGCTGAGGACCTTTATGTTGTCGCCCACCCAAGTTTTGGTAAATGGATGGAGCCAGTTGGTCAGAGACTACTTCCTTTGGAAGGAGGTCTCTTTATGCGAGGACATGCCTTTTCCACGCTAGGGTCATAGGGAAAGACGATTCTAAGGGGTAGTACTACATCACCCCTTGGGGGTCTCACTTTCCCTTCATAGTTAGGCTCCCCACTTCTATAAAGGGATGGATGGAGTCCTGGATCTGGGTAAGGGGAAGGTAGCAGATGGTTGAGGGAGATGCTGTCCCAACCTGTACTATGCCAACCTAGTACTACGAAGCTTGTGAGTGCCTCGTTTTACAGTTTTTCAATTTATGTATAGCTCCTTGGTATTAATTCTTTCTTATTTGTTTACAGATTCCAATTTCACATACGAGCTTGTCGAGGCCGAGTGGGACGTGATTGATGACATATACAAGCATCCTCTGAAGCTTCGAAACTTTGTTCACCTCCTCGAGAGAAGTCAATACTGCCTAGATTTTGGACTAATGGCCTCTAAAGGTAAAAAGCTCTTGTACTTTGCTTATTTTTATGTTGGTTTTGCAAATTTTAACTTTTCCTTAACACTTGCAGATAAGTTTGCCGAGAAGAAATATCCAGTACCAGACATGGCCACCATCTTAAAGGCCATTGCCATTGCTGGTGCTAAGGCCCTAAAACCCTTCTCATCCGAGGAAAAACAAGTGAAAGCGAGGCTAGAATGCCTTAGTAAAGATAATTCAAAAAAAAGGGCAATGGAGAAGGCTCCTCAGAAGGCTCAGGCGGCCTCTGATAGAGGCAAAGGAAAGGCGGATGAGCCGCAGAAAAAGAGAAAACTAGCCATTACTAGTGGGGCTTCAGTATCTTTTGGGACCACCACGTCCCATTCTGAAAAGGGAGGTCCTCAACAACCTAATCTTCCACCAAAGTTTTTTCGGGGGAGTAGGTTCAGAAAGCCAATGGGGAGGCAAAGAAGAATTCATTGTTAGCCTCTGAGGCCACTGAGAAGGGTCAAGTTGAAAGGACCCCAGGGAAGTTTGGAAACTTCTTGGGTGGAAGGAACGATAAAATAGCCCCTGCTGTAGTGGAGATACTGCCACCAGAGGTGAGGAGTGCTACAGAGGTCTTCAACAAATTATGGACTAAGAGGTGGCAGAATTATATGGCTACTTGCAATGCAGTGGACCTTACTACTAATTTGGTAAACCAAAGTACTAGAGCTTATGAGGTGGCACTTGAATGCTAAACAATTTTGTCTGATATACAATGAAGGAACAAGTCCTCGTATAAAAAGCTAAATGCTACTGAAGCTGAACTAAAAAATGAGAAGGCAGTGGCTACTAAACTTAGGGCCCAAAAAGTTGAAGATAAGGCTAAGTTAGCTTCTATCTTAGCTGAGATGGAGGCCCTAAAGAAGGAGGTGCACGAGTCTCAGTGTGAAGTGGCCACCCTTACAAAAAAGGTTGAAATCTCTAATAATCATCAAAAGCTTACTACTGAGGCCCTGGAAAAGGTGAACCTCGAGCTTGTTAAATGTAAGGATTCCAATAACTTTATGGAGGAGCAGATAAGGTGGTATACCTCAGAAGTGAAGAAGTATGAAGCTGATGTTCTTGAGGCGGATGAGATTGCAGTGAAAAACTACATCGCCAATTTTCATCTCACTGAAGAGTATTGGCGCTTTGCTTTGTACTATTGGAAGTTCGCTTACAACGAGGTCATTGGGAGGGTTTATTGAAGAGGAAGTTCCTTAGACCCCAGCTGAGGAGGAAAGTAGTGGAAGTCGAACCTGAAGATCCTTCTACAGAAGTGCCACAACCTCCCTTAACTGATGCTCCTTCTACTGAGACTCCTTCTATTGAGGCTCCCCCACTCCTTAGCTCAAACTAGTATAAATTTTGTAGAGCCCATGGCCTCTTCGATGTAATTACATTTTTATTTAATGAATTCAGTTTCCATACTTTATGTTGATTACATTTTGTCATTTTTTTTCAAAGTGAATTGGCCTCGACAATATACCAACCGTAACAAACTGAATTGAGTTGTAAACTACGCCTCAACTGAGATGAACTAGAACACCTTTAACTGAATTATTTCTAATCGTTCAAACTTCAAGCCTTAACTAAATTACTGAAATTGAATAACTTAAAAAGATTTCGACTTAACTACAATTTGACAATTGATGAAGATGCTTTCAAATCTTTTTAATCTGAGGTTATTTCGCCTAGTCATACAAATAGGATTAGCTTCTTCCTCGACATTCAGCCCGTCGGAGGGAGGCATGTGATGTACGCCTCGGTGTCAAATGAGGTGTTCCTCTTGGAGGCTACATCATCTGCCCAAGGTGCCCACACTTTCATACATGGAGGATGGTTCATCCATGTATAGGTTTCTCCCTTGATGTTCAGCCTCGTCAAAGGGAGGCATGTGATGTACGCCTCGGTGTTCAAATGAGGTAGTCCCTTTGGAGACTCTATCCTCTCCTCCAAGGCACCTAGGCTTCCATACATGGTAGATGGTTCATCCATGTAAAGTCTTCTCCCTTGACGTTCAGCCTCGTCAAAGGAAGGCATGTGATGTACGCCTCGGAGTTCAAACGAGGTGGTCCATTTGGAGATTCCATCATCTCCTCCAAGGTGCCCATGCTTCCATACATGGAGGATAGTTCATCCATGTAAAGGCTTCTCCCTTAATGTTCAGCCTCGTCAAAGGGAGGTATATGATGTATGCCTCGGAGTTAAAACAAGGTCGTCCCTTTGGAGACTCCATCCTCTCCTTCGAGGTGCCCATGCTTGACAACTTTATGAAATAAAACTTTATTTATGTACCAAGGTTAGGAAATAACTTCCAGTTGAGATTATACTTACTGATAGTACATTCATAAATGTTCAACATTCCATAGATGAGGTTGCACCCTTCTATCCATGCCTTTGATCTAATAAGTACAAGGTCAGATCTCATTTTTGATATGGTAGGGTCCTTCCCAGTTCGGTCCTAAGGTGCCCACCCCTGGTTCCTTGGAGGATAGGAATACTTTCCGAAGCACCAAGTCTTTTTTCTGGAAGAACCTCTTCTTCACCTTAACATTATAGTATCGAGTCATTTTCCTTTGGTAGGCTGCTAGCCTCAGCTGGGAGTCATCCCTTTTCTCCTCAAAGAAATCAAGCTCACATATCAAGAGTTCATCATTTGATATCTTATTAAAGCTCAACCTTCGAGGAGAAGACATTCCCACCTCCATGGGGCTCATTGCCTAGGCACCATAAGTCATTGAGAAAGAGGTCTCACCAGCTGGGGTCCTACTTGTAGTTCGGATTGCCCATAGTACTTGGGACAACTCATCCACCCAGGAACCTTTGGCTGTGTCAAGTTTCCTCTTTAGAGTATGCTTTATGGTTTTATTCACTGTCTCAACTTGGCCATTGGCCTCTGGATACTGCAGTTAGCTCCTAGGAAGGTAGCCTTTTGACATTGGAAAAGCATTGGCACTTATCACATTTTCGAATAAATTGAATGGCATCCTTTTTTAGGATAGGCCAATAGTACCATTGCTTCAGTATTTTTCTTGCTAAAGCAAGCCCTCATGAATGGTTACCACAAACACCTTCATGGATCTCCCGGAGTATGTAGTTGGCCTCCTCCTCTCCTACGCATCGACAAAGGGGTGAGGAGAATTCGCTTTTATATAAGACATCATCCACAAGCACGAAGTGTGCAGACCTCCTTCTTAGTTTATAGGCTTTTTCTTTATTATATGGCAGAATCTGATCCTTGAGGTAGGATATGAGGGGCTGCATCCAAGTTGGGCTCCTTCGACCTACATCACCTCTTTTGTCGAGGTAGACGTCTTCGAGAGGTGCTCTATTAGCACCATTGTCAATAACTCTGAATCCTTGCTAAAAGCCAGCTTGGATAAAATATCAGCATGAGCATTTTCAGTGCGTGGGATCTGAGCCAATTCAAACTTTTCAAATGAGAGGAGTATGCTCATCACAGTCTGAGGTAGGCTGCCATAGCTTTATCCCTGGCCACAAAGTTACCATTCACTTGTCCCACAACAAGTTAGGAATCACTATTAATAAGAAGCCTCTTAACTTGCATTTCCTTAGCCAGCCTTAGGCCGGTGAGGAGGGCCTCATATTCAGCAGTGTTGTTAGTGGCCTTAAATCTGATCCACACGGCACTATTCAATTTGTGACCTTTGGGTCTTACCAGTACCCGAGCCTGCTTCTACGAACGAGCCATCCACGAATAAGTTCCAAGTAGGGGGCTTCATCGCCTCGTTCATCACAGGGACATTGACAAACTCTGCTACAAAATCTGGCCCTTAATGGTGGTTCTTGCTATGAAAAGGATCTCAAACTCTCTCAATTCCACAGCCCATTTTAGCAACCTTCCTGAGGCATCAGGCTTTTGCAACACTTACCTAAGTGGAATGTTGGTCAATACATGTATAGTGTAGGCCTCGAAGTAGGCCCTCAATTTGCGGGATGCCATTATCAATGGCAAAGTCAATTTATCCATATTTGGGTAATGCATTTCAGAAGCTAACAACGCTTTGCTAATGTAGTAAACCGACAGTTGGGTCGAGCCCTTTTCTTTTACAAAGACAACACTTATGGCCTCATTGGAGATGGCTAAGTAAAGTTGGAGAGCTTCTCCTAATTGGGGCTTCGATAGGAGAGATGCCTGCCCTAGGTGCTTTTTCAGCCCTTGGAAGACCTCTTCACACTCCTCGGTCCATTGAAACTTCTTACCTCCCTTCAATACCTTAAAAAATGGAAGGCACTTGTTGATAACCTTTGAAGTGAAGCGGCTTAAGGCGGCCACTCGACCCATTAAACTCTGCACTTCCTTTGGTTTTTGAGGGGATCTCATCTCAATCAATGCCTGAATTTTCTCGGGGTTTGCCTCTATGCCCCGTTAGTTGACCATGTACCCAAAGAACTTGCCCAATGCAACTCCAAATGCGCACTTAAGGGGGTTCAACCTCATGCAGTATTTTCGTAAGATGTGAAATGCATCATTGAGGTGAGTTATGTGGTCACCAACTTTCAAACTTTTAACAAGCACGTTATCTAAACCTCTATCGTTTTGCTAAGTAGGTCGGCAAACATCTTGTTTACAAGCCTTTGGTAAGTAGCCTCGACGTTCTTCAGCCCAAATGGCATCATCTTGTAGCAATAGAGCCCCCAGTCCGTGATGAAGGAGGTGTTCTCTTCATCACCTGGATACATGGGGATTTGATTGTAGCTAGAATAGGCTTCCATGAAGCTCAAAGACTCGTGTCCAGCGGTAGAATCCACGAATTGATCCATCCTCGGAAGTGGGAAGCTGTCTTTAGGGCATACCTTGTTAAGATTGGAAAAGTCTATGCATAACTTCCACTTTCCGTTATGCTTCTTCACTAACACCAGATTGGAGACCTACTTCGGGTAGATGACCTCTCTGATGAAGCCATTCTTGATCAGTTTTTGTACTTCTTCCCTAAGGACTTCATATCATTCCAGGTTTAAAGCTCTCTTCTTCTGTCGATGTGGGGCAACTTTAGGATCAATTTTTAGGTGGTGATAGCTGACCCCAGGGTCAATGCCCACCATGTCCTCATGCCTCCATGTAAAGACATCACAACTCTTACACAAAAATCCCTTGAGTTTCTCTTTAAAGTCTGGAGCCAGGCCTCGGCCCACCTGCAACAACTTGGTGGGATCCGTTAGGTCAACATGAAAGCTCTCTAATTTCTCCATTGGGGATGGTCTGGGACTCAATTTCAATGATGCGTGGGTCGAGCTCATCACATATAGGCGTCTCCAAGGGGAGTCCATGCTTACATCTCCCAGCACCATATTCATGTCCTTAGGCTCTGCCTTCTTGACGAAGTTCAAATAGCATTCTCGGGCCTTTCTTTGGTCACCTTTTACCATCACCACTTCCTAGTCAATTAGGAACTTCATACATAGATGGTGGATGGAAGTGACAGTTCCAAGCTCTTTCAACGCGAGCCTCCCCAACACTCCATGGTAGGCGGACATACTATCAACTATTAAGAATTCTATGAAGTTCAGTGTTGACAAAGGAGGCTCTCCCATCTCCATTGCGAGTGTAATTTTGCCCATTGGGATTATCCTGTGAAATCGTATAAAGGGGTATTAGTGGGGTTAACTCGTGATCCGGAATCATCTTGTCGAAGGTAGATCAAAAAGGATATTGATAGATCTACCATTGTCTACCAACATTCACTTTAGTCCGTTTCGGGCCACCATGACCCTCACGACTAGGGCATCACAATGGGGGTAATGGACACCTTTTGAATCCTTAAGTGTGAACACAATAGGAGGTGATTGGTTTCTTCGAGAACTATTATCTACAATGTAGCTAGGGCCCTTTACCTCCCGGGCGTAATTCCTTTGGGAATTCCTAGTTTCTCCACCGACATAAGGGCCTCCAAAAATAGTATCGATCTCGTAGATGGGGACATTTCCTACTCGATTTCGATGACCTATTCATTGTTGCTCATCCTTATTTCTGTCATCCTCATGCTTCATCCTCCATCGGGGTGATACTTCTCGATGGCAGGAAGCGGCCTCATCTCGCCTTGGCTGTTGATCGTACCTTGGCGGGGGCCTACTTCTCTGTAGAGAGTTGTCCCGATTGGTATTTTGAGAATTTGATCTCCCAGGATGTTGGGCTATATGAGTGGTGATAAGTGCAATATTCTTGGGGGTTCGACCTACTTCGGGGTCCCAAACCTCTCCATCGGCCTCATCCTCTACGAGGGGTCTACCGCATGGGCTCATTGGTTTGGGAGTTTGTTGCTAGCACATTTTCATAGGCTAATGTTGGCATCGTATTCAAAGTGGTTGTGGCAAGTACTTGGCCTAAACTTAGTGCAATTTCATTTCAGGATTGATTCCACCGGTAGTCCGTCAAATGGGAAGTAGGTCATCTTCCACGTTGCCTTTGTTGGGGTTGGAGACCCCTACTAGCCTTACTTCTATGGTCAATCAGCTCTTCGTTGATCATTTTCTATCTCATCATTTCTAACAAGGCGTCATAGGTCGTAGGATCCTGGTTTTGTACATCCTTCCAAAATAAAGTGTTCATATTCAGGCTTTCTTTTAGTGTCGACAAAGCTTTACGATCAGTAACTTGGACACAATATGTCATTTCGTCCATGAAGCAGGACAAGAAACTCTTTAAAGTTTCACCGGGTTGCTGCCTCATGTCCTGAAGACGCTGAATGGGGGCCTCTCCCACTTTGCTCACGGCAAACCTCTTCAAAAATGTGGTTTTGAACTCTGGCCAACTTCAGATGCTCTCAAGTGGTAGCCTACTATACCAAATTTTAGCTGCTCTAATAAGAGTTAAGTGGAAGGCTCTACATTTCACAACGGGAGTGGCACCTCTCAGGCTCATGTATGTCTTGTAACTATTTAACTATTTAGCCGGGTTACCTCTCCCGTCATATTTTGGTATCTTGGGCATCACGTAGTAGCTTGGTACCTGGGTATTCCTCAATTCTTGTGAAAATGGTAGGTTGTCATCATCATCATCCAAGTCACAAGATCTCTGGAGACCATTTGAATCATAATTACCTTCAGCCTCATACCTGGGTGGTGGTGCAGAAGGCCCTGCTTGGTTACCTGTCTCCTCGTCCCTTCTGTGACACTCATTCCGAGGCGGGATAACCTCGGGGGCATATTATTACCTTTCCCATGATTGCCAAGTCTCATGAAGTGGGGAATATGGCCTGTTTCTAAGCAATGGTATTTCATTTCGCTGCCTCTACCTCGGTTCTGCTGGGGTCAACCTGTCAAATACGCTGGTGGACCTCTGAGGCCTATGTTCTGGTTCATATTTAGGAGGAAAGTTACATTCCATGTCGAATGGGGCCTCGGTGGGTCAGCCAGAAGCTTAGTTGGAAGAGACGTCAACTCCCACTTCCCTTTCAATGAGGCTTATCCGTTTAGCATGCCTGGAGGATGGTCCCTTTGGTTTTGCACCTCTTCTTACTAGTACTGCTCCTGGGGGGGCATAGAGAGGAATTGGGTGGCCTCCGTTGCCTTGCATATGCATCAATAGCTCTTGCATTGCCAAGTTTTGGTTGGTAATGCTCAGCATGTTGGCTGCCATAGTCGCCATTTCTCTAGTAAGCTAGGCTACCAACCTCCTTCTACCTTGTCTATGGTGGTGGTGGGGTCGGCGTCGAGCTGCTGTCACTGGGACTTCATCATCAGTTTTCCTCACGCGCCTTGGAGGGGCATCCTCTCCTGAACTCATCTCTTTTCAAGCCTAAAACTCAAATATTTTCCAACTCCGGGGGCTTCCTTTTGTTCTTTTCTTAAGAAGAAATCCTTTTTCAAGAGGGATGCCCAAACTATTTTTTCAGAAAGCTTTTTCCACGGGGTTGCTCGTAGTTGTAGTGTGGTTTCCCACAGACGGCGCCAATCTGTTGACCTCAAAAAATGAACTCAACAGATGACGGACCCACTCGTGCATACGTAAGCTAAATCCAACACGTTGATGCCGATCTATGGTTAGGATCGCTCTAGGGTTTGAACGTGGAAGGAGCTCAATGATACGATACATTTTCATTCGGATTTCGACAAGAATTACGGAACGATATTGTATAATGAACAAATCGATAAGAACAAGATTTGTAATTATATTGTAATAAGGATGTAAGAATGAGAGAATAATATTGCTCCAAGTATTTAGAGTTTCATTAGCCATTACATATTACATGGATGTGGTATTTATAGTAGTACAAATGAAATGGTGACCTTTGGATCAAATTACACGTGGCCTCATCTCCTCGGCCGACCCATCAATTCATAGCCATCACATTGACTTTCCTATCTACTCAAGTATTAAATGTTATTGCATTGACAAGAAAAATACACAATTACACTTTTCTCAAATGTCACATCAATCATTCGTAACAAGATCTTTATCATGAGCAGATGCCAGCAACCTCACATAACACTTGAGCCTTGGTCAAGATATTGGCCTCAGATCATGGGCCTCGGAATAGCTTGGGCCTCGGTCTCATAGTAAAAGGGCTTTCTGGTTTTTTTGGATCTAGTCCCACAGCTTCGTTATGATGCCATGTTGCAGTTCCTAGTTATGAGTCATATCAAATGGCATTTTTCACACATGAGTCACTTATACAATTTACTCCATTTAAGCTTAATCTGAGTATATGGAAAAGTTTTTCTATTCATTGATTATGTCTTACTTGTAATTAATTGCATTTTTAAGTTATCGTATATGTTGGGGGTACATGTCATTAAAAAACAAAAGAAGAAAAAAGGAAAAAAAACCATATTTCGAAGTTTTCAAAAAGAATGTTCTAATTTTGTCTAAAGGTTTTTGCTTGCTTGATGCTGAGTCATTGCTCGAGCACCAAAAGCAGAGGCTCTTTCGCTAGCCTAACGCTTGCCTCTCGCTCAAGCGACATCTCAAAATTTTAAATGATATTGCATAATTCTAGAATTCTCATTTTCACCATTTTCACTCCTCTCTCGCAATTTTGTTTCACTAAAATCTTTATACCCATCACCAATATGTGTTTTCTAGCATCAAAATTGCTCACGTACATCATTATTGGGCGAGATTATCATTCGTTAATAACTTATTCAATCAAAATAGAAGGTAAATCTATATAACCCTAATTTTCACTACTTCGAAATTTTTGGGGATTTTTTATTTCTTCTATCACTTCATACATCTACACTATATGTTTTGGAGACTATAATGTGTTCTCATGCATCATTGCATCATTTGTTTTAAAAAATTTCGAGTTTAAAGTTAAAACTCGCGAATTAGCGTTCTTCGCATTTTTGGGGATTTTTCTTGCTTTTGGATTCATTGTTGATGGAGGATGGAATATAATGTAGATGTTGGTTTGATTGTGTAAGGAATGTGTTGGATTTACCACAGTTGAAAGCTTATTTGCATTGGGAGATTGTCACCGCACGCGACGCATTTGATAAAATGTCACATTGACGTTCTTCGTCGATTTTCAGAATCATATTTCATGAACATGACACATTTACACACTTGAACACATTTGGAAAATCTCGTTTTGGATTTGACGTTGAATATCAAACATATTTACCGTCGTCCACCCGACGTCAAGACACAACGTCGCGCCATCAAGGCACTTTATCACCCTTATGTCTAAACACCATATCACCACCATCCATGCATTGCATGGCCTTCGACCAAGACATATGTCACTTAGTCATCTACATCCATAGGTAATCTAACTTGGAATTTCATTGTTATGGTTGATTATGGCAAGTTTTTGCATCGTTTTACGCGTATTAGATAGCTTTGCATCGATTTGCATGCTTATGACACGTTTGTCTAGATCTCGATGTATGAGGACTACTTTTGTACCGTTTAGTGTGCATACTTCCTATTTAGCTCTCGAAGTATATAGTATTCTTAATTGCATCTATTGATGTGTTTGTATTGTAAACTTGTTACAAATGTCTCCTAAGAGAGCGAGGACTACCATACAAACATCTAGTGCTTCGATTTCCTATAGTAGGTCTAGATTCATATCTTCTACAGTCCAAGATATCTTTAGGACTCAGTTTTCCTTGCACCCGTTCGAGTAGAGCGTGAGATAATACTTTCTAATCTTTTCCCTGACCTTACTGCCATCTTCACTTTACATGGATAGGAGCCTTTCCTTGTTAAGTTGTCTTCCCCACCTAATCTCCTTGTCCAGGAGTTCTATGCTAATATTTAAGATATTAGTAGGTTAGGTTTTAAGGTCTTTCTTTTGGGTAAGATACTAAAGATCAGTTCTAATTTTATATCTTGTGTTATCCACATTCCTCGATTTATCCACCTATTATTCCCATATTCGTACGTTGAGACCCTTTTGGTGACTCTCTTGTCCGATCGACATTTTTTAATGGCTCTTTGAGAGGTGGTCTGACTGCGATCCATACTGCATTCCCTTCGGCTGACCGACAGATTTTGTTATTTATTGTGTGTACAAATCTATGCCCAGTTTCCTATACATCTTCCCTACCCATGGATAAGGCCAAATTTCTTTTTGTTCTTTTGCATAGTGACTCTATAGATCTTCTCCTTTTACCTACCATCAGATTTTGCATACTTTACATGTGACTAGCACTAGAATTGGTCTTTCTTACACCTGTCTGATTCATCGTCTTGTGACGACTCTTGGGGCTACCTATCCTTAAGGGACTATGTGGAGGGTTTCCCCAACCTATTGGCCATACTACCATTTCATAGAGTAGGTCTCATGTTCCTTTATCTTTTGCTCCTTTTGAGCCAGTTGATTCAATTGTGTCCGTTGATCATGTTGGAGATCTACTTTCAATTGATCTCTCTGACATTCCTTCATCTCTTTATGATATTCCTACTTCCACCACTAACATTCCATCATCTTCTACCTTTGTTTCTATTCAACCACCATATGTTGATCATATTTCACCATCTACTTTTGTTTTCGTTGATCCTTTAGTGATATTTATGGGACAGATGTCTGTGATGATCGAGCAGTAGGCTCGTATGATGGCTGAGATTATAGAGTTGAGAGCCACAACTAAACGCCACATAGCGAGTTTGCTAAGCTTCTAGATGTTGTTGGCTATCTTCAAAGATGATTACTATGGATTAGATGACATTGTGATGATGATGATGATGATGATGATGATGATGGGATAGATGGAGATGCTGCTATTCCTGATTAGTTGTTAGACATCCCTTTGTCATTTGTGACAAAAGGGAGAAAAGGCAGCAACAGTAGTATTTTGTGGATGTATGGTATATTTTTGCGATATTGACATTTTTTTTGAGATGTATATGATATTTGTTGTTTTGATGTTTTGTGATATCGATATTTATTTTTAGTATACCGATTTACATATTTACCATTTCACGTGCTTTTATACTTGTTACTTGAGTTGTTGATTTCAGAAAACAAGTTTGATAAGAAAAAGCAAGCTATAGTTGAGTCAATTGGATTTGGGTAGATTAGTTTGGTTGTCTTTGATAACTACTACATATTTTTGTCACAAAATGTTAAATGGGGATTTTTTTTTAGGTTTTAAAGTTGTTGACAATCTTTAGACAAAAAATATAGTTATAAAAGAGTTTTAAAAGTCAAAGAGTCTATTGGTAGGTTGTATAGATGAACTAAGAGTCCTTGGGTTCAAATTATAAAACAAGAAGTATGGTTAGCTCTTGAAAGGTTATTTTTAAAGAAAAATACAAGAAGGTTGCAGTTCTTGGAAAATGAATTGGCAATGACAACACAAGGAGGTATGTCAATTCAGAATAATTCTTCCGAGTCAATAACATCCGTGCTGAAATTTCAGAGTTAGACGCGGATGAGAAAATTAGTGAAGCTCGCCTATGACGATTTCTCATTAGTGGTTTGAAGAAAGATTACCCAAGAACGACTACAGAAGGCTCTAATACCACTATTATAACAAAATCGATTACTGTACAAAACCTTAGGATGAACAATAAAACGAACTGTACAAATCCACCAAGGTTTTCACCATATGCACCAAAATATCATAGATCAAGCTCAAATATTGTACCTTTCTATATCAAAATAGAAAATACTAAAATCCAAATCCAATGAACAGTTGAAGTTGCTTTTATGGACTAGAAGAACTCGAACTCAAAGATAATAGTCTCTAGTCACTAAAGAAAATCACTCAAACTCTTTATTGTTGAGAAAATTTGTCATCGAAGTAGATATCAAGGCCT
>CAIGRS010089668.1:0-13623 GCA_903798395.1 Fraxinus floribunda | reverse complement strand
TTTTTTTTTTTTTTTTTTTTTGATGTTTTTTATATTAAATTTTAGATTTTGACATTAATATTCGATTTGAATAATTATAGGAGTTTAATGCTTTTCAATTACATGACATTTTTTTTATTATATTTGTTATTTCTAGTTACATTCAGAGAAAGAATATGATTTATAGCACGTGGTCCAATAATTGATAGAGATATACTGTTATATTTTGCAAATTCTTATGTACGATCTTGTGATTTAATGTATCTTCATATATTCACATCATTCATGGAGATAGTCCCATATGAGAATAAATTTAATTCTATTCGAGAGAGAGAATATTAAATAAAATAGAAACGTTGATTGTTAAATCCAAATAGGTGTTGTCGAATAATTGAATTGATATTAAAATAGAGGAATATATGAAAATTTGAAGTCCTACTAATTTTCATTAACTGAGTTCCATAACTGCTCCTTTACTAGTTAAATTTTGATAATTAAATTAGTTACAGGTTTAATTTGCAATTAATCATCTTTGTACAATTTTGTTATTCAGTTAAAGTTAAAACTAATTGAATACTTAGTTCTCGTGAGAACAGTACTTGAACTGATATTCATTTTATTACTAGTCACGATACAATTCATTTGCGAATTTTAGTGCAATAAGACAGCAATAGAAAATCACACACAATGCACAAGTTATATTCCAGACATTTGTTTGGTAGAGATTAAAATCAAATTTTAAGTAGATTTTGATAAAGTTGATGAAATGTGTGATTAAAATTAATTATTGACTTTAACTTAAATTTTAATCAATTTTTTAATGGTACCAAACAAGGGCTAATAATAATAACCATCTAACTACTATTATTATACATATCTATTTCCTAGTTATTAAAGTGTATGCTTGTCTCCCATTATTGTAAAAGAAATGGAGTAATGAATAGTATTTTTTGGAGAATGTGTGGTTGAAATTTAAAGTAATTTTATTGGTTTGTGTGCAGAATATTTTATTGAGTGAATGTGTGGTGGATAATCTTACTGTAATAAACAATGTTTTGGAATAATTGAAGACAAACGGGGCCTAAATGTCTTTGAAAAAGTATGTAAAATGTCAAGATATTCGTTGTATTCATATTTTACTACTGAATGATTAGGTATTTAAAAATTTGAAATGTTAAATACGGGAAAAAAAAAAAACTTATTTATTTGAAACGTGATTTGCGTGTTGTGATATTATACTCAACATTATCCTATTTAAAATATTAAAAAAATAGAAAAGTTTGATGCGATTGAATGCAAAAAGAGGATATGTCTAACAATTAACTTTATTTTTATTTATTTATTTTTAGAGAAATACTATTCATCCCCACTGGGGTTGAGCAACGGTCTGTGTGGCGACTAATGTGACATTAAATGATAGGTNGTTGTGATATTATACTCAACATTATCCTATTTAAAATATTAAAAAAATAGAAAAGTTTGATGCGATTGAATGCAAAAAGAGGATATGTCTAACAATTAACTTTATTTTTATTTATTTATTTTTAGAGAAATACTATTCATCCCCACTGGGGTTGAGCACCGGTCTATGTGGCGACTAATGTGGCATTAAATGATAAGTGAAATTAAATAAGTCATTTAATTTCACCTATCATTTAACCACTCACATGCAGTCACATAGACTGGGGATTCATCCCCACTGGGGATGAATAGCATTTTTCTTATTTTTAAGTCCAGCCAAACGTGCAACTCGAGAGATCCCACTCTTGTTGCACGAAATCAACATGAAATGTTGCCTATGTTAGGACAGGAGAGAAGTTGCAATACTAAACATGACTATATATAATGAGTAATATTTTTATTATTATTATAATATCTATCGACAATGCTTACATCAGAACGAGATAATTTATATCTCGAAAGAAGATCCATAAGTACTAGCTAGTATAGTAATCATAATCGTACCAATAGGAAATAAGTAAATGAAATTACAATAAAGATATACTTTCTTTAAACATAAACTTATTGATATTATCGAAATTATAGTACAAGACATCACAAGCTCAAGAGGCAATTTTTGTACTACCACGTGAATTTTTGGGACAGGGGCGAGCTTGCACTGTTTAATATAAAAAAAAAAATTCAGAAATTTCTTGTTAACTTTTTTTTTTTTTTTTATATAGTTAATTATTTTTTTATTCTTCACGGGAGCAAGTTCAGGGTGGGACACCCCCTCCCCCTCCGGCCCCATCCCACCAATCGTCAGGGCGGATTTTTTTGCTATCACTAGTCCAGTTTGAGGACATTTTCTAGTTCATGATAATTTAAAAAAAAAAAAAAAAAAAAAAAGGCAACACGAGTGGCATGGAAGAACTTGGCAACAGTAGTGTATTTTTATTTTTTTTCTTGGGAGTCGGGGTTGTGGGTTTATATGTGGGAGGACTCGCTGGGGTTGCTGTAATTTTTATCTTCATTGTATTCCCCTTCTTTCTCTATCTGTCTCTCTCCATGAATTTTCTTCATTTCGCTTCGTCTACATCTTTATTTTGATTCACTTTATATACCCAATTAGGAATTCAAGAATGGGAAGGAAACCATGCTGTCAAAAAGTAGGCTTAAAGCAGGGAGCATGGACTGCCGAAGAAGACAATAAGCTCAAAAACTTCATTCTCACAAATGGCCAATGTAGCTGGATAGCTCTCCCTAAACTTGCAGGTCCCCACAAATCAATTCCCATTATGCAATATCACACTGTGTCGGTTTCGTGATGGTGGTGGTAGAACTAGAAAAGGTCTTTTTTGGCTAGTGTTAAACTACATCATTTAAAAATTTAAGCTATTAGAGAAGGAACGTCTTGAATCTTCAACAGCCTGGTAGTCTGTGTTTGAGAGAAGGAGAGGAGTCAAATCTCGTGTTTTTTTTAGCGCTGAAATTGCTTTCTGGACATTTAAATAATCTCCAATTTTATGAATCTTAAGAGTTGTGTTACTTGTGTACATGTATAGTCTCTAATCCTCTGATAATAGAAAATCTTTAGGCTATTTCTTGTTTTCAAGAAATCAAATTTATATAATTAATATGCTTTGATAACATTGCAGGACTATTAAGGTGTGGAAAAAGCTGCAGATTGAGATGGACAAATTATCTTAGACCAGATTTGAAGAGGGGATTTCTATCTGAAGATGAAGAGAAGATAATTATTGACCTTCGTGCTAAGCTTGGAAACAGGTCTCATTTTTGGACAATTCATTGTTGTTTGCATATGAAAGAATTGAATGAAAGTAGAAAATGGAAGTAAATTGCTCGTTTGTTGTCCTAAACAGCGTTGTTCAGTGCTGCATGCGGACCACATAAATTTGACAATTTTAGTGGACAATGGTTGTTTTGTAGATGGTCCAAGATTGCTTCTCATCTCCCTGGAAGAACTGATAATGATATAAAAAATCACTGGAACACACGCATCAAGAAAAAGCTGAGGAACATGGGAATCGATCCTATGTCCCGCAACCCCCTGCCGCCTACAACCACCACTCCATCTCCGCTACAAGAACATACACAAAATCCTGAGGCGGAACAAGAACCACCATCAGAAGCGGTGGATCAAAACAAAGACGCTGAGACCTCAGTGCAATCCACGATTACAGAGGGAAAAGGTGAAGACAGAAATATGGCTTCAAGCCCATTAATGGAGGTTAGCAATGAGTTCGGAGTTGATGAAGTCCTATTAATTGAACCCCATGAAAATTCTTGTTCCTTCATCACAATCATTTTCTTACATTCTTGAAGATTTTCAGTTTCCTCCAACCTTTGATTTGTCTTAATGAGTATCTGAATAAGGTGATTTTCCTATGTTTGAGATAGCTCGCTACAATCATTTTCTTACATTCTTGAATATTTTCAGTTTCCTCCAGCCTTTGATCTGTCTTAATGAGTATCTGAACAAGGTAGTTCTTTCCTATGTTTGAGATAGCTCGCTCGCTTGCACGTTACATACTTTATTCACAACAACCGCGGAAGTCCATAGTCGAAAAATTTGGTATTATATTAAAGGAAAAATAGTTACTTATTACATCTTGGGTACAAAATTTTAATAGTATTGGAGAGAACTAAAGAGAGAAAATAAAGAGTTTAAAATTCTGTTCATTATACTTACAAATTCTGCACTCATGTTCTTCCAAGAAGATTTCGGATTTTTCTTTCCTTTTCTTTTTCTAATGGGATCGTAGATGGCTAATCTAGCCAGTTTCTCCTATTTCTGCTATATTC
Source organism: Fraxinus floribunda (assembly GCA_903798395.1). Taxonomy (NCBI): domain Eukaryota; kingdom Viridiplantae; phylum Streptophyta; class Magnoliopsida; order Lamiales; family Oleaceae; genus Fraxinus; species Fraxinus floribunda. Next base: position 9,378 of record CAIGRS010089668.1, on the reverse strand, counting down.
CTTTTCAAAGTTGCTTTCTTTTTTCTTTCTATATAAGTCCATTTTGATTGATAACTTAAATTTATATACAATTTGAATAGAAGATGGGAAGCCAAGAATGCTTTGAGAAAGGTGGTTCAAAGAAGGGATCATGGACTGCCGAGGAAGACAAAAAGCTCAGCAACTTCATTCTCAAAAATGGGCAATGCTGCTGGAAATATGTGCCTAAATTTGCAGGTCCATCCAAAATTTCCAAATGCAATCAGCATAGCAATTTACTTTGACCTCGAATTTTCAGGGTATATTGCGCATTTAATACATTCATTAGATCGCCTTAATACTAATTCCATAACAAGGAACCCTGTAGTGGCAAAATGGATGTGGCCATCCTGTCTTGTGCTTTTCTAGTACAGAAAGAACCATTTGTTAAAAGTCATGTCCGCTGGTTGATTGGGCTTAATCTTTTCGTTGAGTGAATGAAACAAGCCTTGGCTACACTTTTTTACAAAAAATCTTTAATTTTTGGCTATTTTAGGTGTTAAACAATTCAAATTTCAATAATGATATTGCTTTACTGACATTGCAGGACTGTCAAGATGTAGTAAAAGCTGTAGATTGAGATGGAAAAATTATCTTAGTCCAGACTTGAAAAGAGGATTTCTGTCTGAAGATGAAGAGAAGATTGTTATTGATCTTCATGCTAAGCTCGGAAATAGGTATCTTGTCTCTTAATTTGTACAGTATTATCTGGTCCTACATACAAAATATTTCTTTACTTTTCCTCCTCAGTGCAGTTTTTGCGTCGCTATGCAGCTAACCTAATAGTTTTTCTTTTCTGTTTGATACTATTGAGTCTCGAGGTTTCATCTTCTTAAAAGGTCGCCAAGCCCCTTGTGTTGACATTTTTTTACTTGTTACTGTCATTGTTGTTTACAAATTATAATTTGAGTAATTCCTAATTTTGTGCAGATGGTCCAAGATTGCTTCTCATCTTCCTGGAAGAACTGATAATTGCATAAAGAATCAATGGAACACACACATCAAGAAAAAGCTGATGAAAATGGGGATTGATCCCTTGACCCACAACTCACTGCCGCCACAGCTGGAAAATCAAGAACCATCGTCCGAGGTGGTTGACCCTGAAACTTCAATGCAATCCACCATTACTGAAGACATAAACATGATTGCAAGCCCATTTGAGGATTTGCAGTTTCCTCCAGATTTTATAGATTACAGTGAAATCATGAGCATTTTGTTTGATGATTCAAGCAGTTAGGGATTTTATATGAATAAGCGCACCTCTTGTTTGAGATTATTAGACTATGAGCCTGAGAAATTCAGAGTAAATTTTCCCAAATATTAACTTTTAAGCACATCAAATGTAAGTAGTCACAGAAGTTGCTCAATTTTTATATATGTTACAAGGGATCGCTCAATTCATTCTCGTACTAACAAAATGCAATCTAACGTGACATAAATGTTTAATGAAATGCCAAAGAATTTTGGTTAAATTAAAAAAAAATGAAAAAAAATTTACCAATAAAATGATCAAAGGTTTGGTAAAGCTTGAATGAAAAATTAGTGAATAAAATATAATTTGCACTATCCACGTGCACTTACCAATTGAAATAAAAAGGAAAAATAATTGAATGGATTGGTCCCAGATTCAGATTCCAGGGAGCTGCATAGTCAGTCTAGCGTCGTCAATATAGAGGTAACCAAATAAAATATGATTATGTACTTTCCACGTGCGTTTTGTACTTGTGGCTACATTTTGTTAGGGTGATGTGCCACATTTGATTATGTACATTTTATCCTGAAGACAGGAGATCGGGACTATGTATTTTGTAATAGAAGTTTTTGGAACAATGTATCTTAAAAAAATAAGAAAAAAAATCTCGATTTATGTATAAAATTATTTTATTGAAAAATGGGTGTTTGAAAATATATTTTAAAAAAATGAGTTAAAAAAAAAAAATTAGAACTCAAACATGTCACGTTTTAAGTTGTTATTTCATATTTGCATGTCACGTTCAGTACAATTGTCACACGCAACCCTACTTCGTAATGAATTAAAATGAGAGTGTTCGAGTTAAAAGTAATTTGGAAGTTGTCCGATTCGATCTCAAATGTGGTCTCAAAATGGCCACAACGTGTTCGAGTTGGGCATTTATCGTCAAAAAATAAATTCATCTAGTCTCAAACAAAACCATAAATGATCCGTCTCAATCCTCGTCGTTATATTAAGATTCAGTCTGAATATGATTGATAATAGCCGCAAAGAACACACAAACAGATTGCACAGCTAAATATGTGTACTGGTTTGGGTAAATTGTATCGGAGGTCATTGAGTTTTCTCCATACTTGTAACTCAGTCATTAAACTTTAATTTGATGTAATGTGGTCAATGTAACAGAGTTAGTTAATTAAATGAATGTTCAATGAAATTTAGTACTTTACCCTACCTTACTCACTAATTGCTCACCCTTTACCCTACGTTACTCACTAATTGCTCACCCACATTTAAAAAAAGTTACTCTTTCATCACCCATATCAATTTTATCCATCCATGTGGACGAATGAAAATTCTACGTGACATTAAAGGAGTTAAAACTAGACAACATAGAATTAATTCCATCTTTTTCCATGCTTTATGCAAATTAATTAATGGTTGAAACTTTCCATAGCAAAATTTCAACAATTTAATTTTAGAAAACAAAATCCAAGCAGGGAACGCAGATGAAGAGACAATTTTATCCATTAATGGAGCCAAAGAAAAAAAGGTACGAGAATTCTTAGTTGTTGAGACTCGAACTCCTGATCTGTGATGTGTTCCCATAATTTAGCCAAAGTTGTATTTTGCTGGAACACATTTTTAAGCTAGAACGTTTTTATGAGATTGCAACACATGTTCTTATCCTTGCCCTTGGTTTTTTAGCATTATTGATGGAGAGATATATACGGGCACTATCGTCTTTTGACTTCTGGGTTTTCTGATAGAGTTTTCTTCCTTTTTCTTTTCGAGTTAGGGTTTAATATGTGGTTTTCTTCTTTCTTGAAAAACCATATGAAACTGAGATCGTTGTAATGTTTAGCCTCTGAAATCTATATATTCTGAGTGATTACTATGAGAATAAGGGGTTTCTTATAGTGATAGTTTTTCAGAAGGCGTGTTGAAGTTTCTTGAGAGATTTTTCGTAGATTTGATGTTTATTGTTGAAGAGATAAGTGTTTTGTACTTCACTCTTGTGTTGGAAGATACAATTTATAGCATTTGTTTCCATTTTTGGACTATATAGTGCAACCGAGCGAATATCCAATTTATTGGATGCTCACGAGGGATGTATGTGTTAGAAGAGGTCGACGAACCTCCGGGGTTTTTGCCGAAATAATTCTCTCATGTTCAATCTTTTACTTTCTGTAGTTTTACTTTTTGATCGATTGTGTTTGTTGGAATCTTGTTTTAATATAGTGTTATCTAGGCCTTTTTCAGTGGTATCAAAGCAAGAATTGAAAACAAAATACCTGGATCTTTATAGAAAGAATTAGATCTGTTGCAGATCTAAGATTTTTGGAACTGCTTTTAAGCAAATCTTAAAGATATCAAGTTTTAATAAACTCGTTGGGTGAGATCCTTTTATTTTTGTAAAGGTAATTTTTTTATTTTTTAATTTTCCAAAAATCAGGGTTTCTTGATTTTTCCCTTGATTTACCATACACTTAAAACCCACGGAGATTAATCTTTGTCCAAAGGCTCAAATAAGGTCTTGAGAATTTGAGATAAATCAAATACAGGTCTTGGATGATCTTGTTAGAAAAATCTTCGAGACATAGACTTAAGATCTCTGTTTTTGTGTTTGTTCTTCATGTTCATTGACTGTGATTGAAACTTGAAAAATCTTGTATTACTAAGTGTACTACTGTGTTTTGTAACTGAAAATTGTTTAAGAGTCCCTGTTTGTGTCTTCTTAAATTTTTTAAAACTCCTATTTGTGTATGACCCTTTAATAAACATATGTCTTTTGCTAATTTTGAAGTTCCAAGATTTGATGTTAGAGGTGATTTTAATATGTTGGGGTCAAAAAATGAAGGAAATCCTCGTTATTATGGTAAGATTCAGTATGACTATGATTGAAAATAGCCGCAAAGAACGCACATACAAATTGCGAGTGAATTGCCTATTTAGTCACTGAACTTTCAGTCATACACGCAAGAAGTCATTGAACTTTCAAAATAACGCAACTAGTTACTGAACTTTACAATTTGTCATTCCAGCAGTCATTGAGAAAACGACAGTTAAAAAATTGGACGGAATTTCCACGTGGCAGCGACGTGGCACACCAACTCAATTGATTTAGGTCACCTCGTCAAAATTGCTTCACACATGGCAATTTTCTCATTTGAAACACGTTTTTGTCTAAAAAAAAAAAAGGACAATTGGCAAAATTAATAATTCCCTCCCACCGACCTTTTGTGATTTTCACACGGATTATTTATAAAATTAAGGAAACCTAACCCTCTCTAGAATAAAAGGAATTTTCCCTTCTTCTTCACGTTTTCCCAATTCCGCTTCAAGATTTCCCACAAATTAATCTCTTAAACAATCAAAAGAAGCTATTTTCCTGCGATTTTTACTACTTTCATCAATAATGGTGGCAGAAACAAAGATTTTGTGGTTGCAAAGCGTTTTGGTTAAGTCCTTTAGCGCCACATGCCCACAAAAATCGAAACCGAATTCTTCAACGTCTCATCGGCGGCGGTGGCGATTTCTCCTACTGATATTACTACTACGTCGCCTAAATCTCAGATCTTTTGCGCCACTGATGCGGAGATTTCCATCGAAATCTATCGTTCTGAATCGGCATATACATTTACGATTTTTATTTTTTTTTAAAATCTTGGTTTGTGAATGCAGGAAATTAAAAATCAAAATAATTTCCCAACAGGATCAAAAAACTGAGAGAAGGAGATTTCTTATTGATGAACTGATGATGAAAAAATAGTAGAAATGTCAGCTATTTATAGCCAATTACAAGCCTAACAAAATGAATCAAAATCCCCCAAACACGTTGCTAATTGACCCACTAAAGCCCTACTTTATTGGCAATAACAATAAAACTGAAATAACAAATCCTAATAATCTGCAAGACTTATTCAACATCAACGTGACTCAACTTAAAGGAAAAAAGGCCGTTTGAGTTTAATTTCCAACAGCCTCCCTTAAACTCAAACTTTCTAAACTAATCATCCCCATCATGTTCTTCAACTTGTAAAAAATTTCAGCTTTCAGTGGCTTTGTAAGAATGTCAGCCAACTGATCTTCAGATTTACAGAATTCAACAGCTACTTCATGTTCTTTAACAAGCTCACGAATGTAGTGAAATTTGATGTCAATGTGTATACTTCTCCCGTGAAAGACTGGATCTTTAATTGAGCAAATAGCTGACTTGTTATCACAAAAAATCTTCATCGGAACCATTTGTTTCTGATTTAATTCCTCCAGCAATCTACGCAACCAAACAGCCTGACATTTAGTAGAGGCAGCTGCAGTATACTCTGCTTCGGTAGTGGAAAGAGCAACAACCTGTTGCTTCTTTGATGACCAAGAAATTGCTCCTAAACCCATGTGAAATACATAGGCTGAAGTACTCTTCCTTTCTTCAAGATCACCTCCCCAATCACTGTCTGTGTGTCCAACAAGGTTGCAATTATCAAGAGATGAATAAAAGATACCTTGACTTTGAGTACCTTTTATGTATCGCAGGATTCGCTTTGCAACTTGCAAATGAGATTGGCTTGGTGTTTCCATAAATCGGCTAATAAAACCAACTCCAAATGTGATATCAGGTCTAGTAGATGTTAGATAACGTAGACTGCCTACCAGACTTTGAAAATAGGTTGGATCAACAAATTCACCATTGCCATTTTTATCCAAATGAAATCTTTCTTGAACATGAGTTTTGATAGGATTGCATGATTCCATCTTGAATTGCTTAAGAATGTCTGATGCATATTTCCTTTGCGAGATAAATATTCCTCCATCAGTTTGCATCACTTCTAGTCCAATGAAATAAGACATGAGCCCCATATCAGTCATTTCAAAGTTGCTGGTCATGGCCTCCCTAAAATCTTCAAACATACTTGGATCATTTCCTGTAAAAATCAAATCATCCACATACAAACATATAATAATTATATTTCCATGTGAATTAGATTTGATATACAATGTGGGTTCGTAAGGACACTTAAGAAAACCAATTTCTTGGAAATATGTGTCAATCCGAGCATACCAAGCCCTTGGCGCCTGTTTTAACCCGTAGAGCGCCTTTTTTAATCTGAGAACTTTTCCTTCATTGCCTTTCAACACATAACCATCTGGCTGATCAACATTGACCTCTTCTTGGAGAAAACCATTAAGAAATGCAGATTTCACATCCATCTGATGTATCTGCCATTTCTTTTAAGCAGCTAGTGCAATCACAATACGAATAGTATCAAGTCGAGCTACAGGCGCAAAAACTTCATAATAGTCAATACTTGCCTTCTGCTTGTACCCTTTCACAACCAATCGAGGCTTCAACCGATCAACTTGACCATCTGGTTTGAACTTTGTTTTGTAAACCCATTTTACACCAATTGATTTCTTTCCCTGTGGTAAAGAAGTTAGTTCCCATGTTTTATTTTTAACTATTGAATGAATTTCTTCATCCATAGCTCGAATCCATTTATCATCTTGAGCTGCTTCTGCAAAGGTAAGACGATCACAATCTGCAAATGTGCAAAATTTACTAATTCCTCATCAGAGACATCATTATCATTGGTTATGGTATAGTCTTGCAGATGAGCTGGCATAACACGCCTTCTAGCTGAATCACGAGGCACTTCAATATGAGTCAAAGAAGAAGTATATTGATCCGTAGTGCTGGAAATTTGAGTATTAGACTGTACATTACCAATATTAGGTTCATCCAAAATAATCTCCACCTGCTGCTCTTGTGTATTTGTCCAAGCCCAAGCTTTAGTTTCATCAAATTCTACATCCCTGCTTACAATCACTTCACCTCTTTTTGGATCAAACAATTTATAGCCTTTAGTTGTATTACTATAACCAATAAAAATGCATTTTGTACCTTTACCATCAAATTTCTTTCGTTTCTCAACTGGTATATGAGCATATGCTACACAACCAAAGACACGAAGATCTTGAACATCTGGCTTGTGGTTGCTCCATGCCTCTTCAGGTGTCATATCATGAACACTTTTTGTAGGACACCTATTTAAAATGTAAACAGCACACGCCACTGCCTCTACCCAAAATACTTTTGGTAAATTTTTTTCTTTCAACATACTACGTGCCATTTCAACTATTGTCCTGTTCTTCCTTTCAGAAATTCCGTTCTGCTGCGGTGTATAGCTCGCCGTAAGCTGATGCTTAATACCACAAATTTTGCAAAAATCAAAGAATTCATTGGAAGTGTACTCCGTCCTTCTATCTGTACGAAGCACCTTCAAAGAACAACCACTATGTTTCTCCACATAGGCTTTGAAGCCTTTAAAAATATTAAACACTTCAGACTTATGTTTTAGAAAATAGACCGAAGTTCTCCTGCTATAATCATCTATGAAAGTGAGAAAATAGCGATTACCTCCATGTGATTCAGTCTCCATTGGTCCACAGACATCTGAGTGCACAAGTTCTAACAGTTGTGTTGCTCTTCGAAACTTACCTACTGGAAAAGAATCCCTATGCTGTTTTCCAAAAACACAACCTTCACACAACTGATTAAAGTTTTCTAACAAAGGTAGCCCTGTAACCGTCTTTTTATTTGCCAATAACTTTAAACCATTGAAGTTCAAGTGACCGAAACGCAAATGCCATAGCCAATTAGTATAAAAAATGGTAGCGGAAAAGGAAAATACTTTTTCAACTTGAAATGATAAAGGAAACATGCGATTTTTAGTCATCTTAACTTCAGCAACATGTTCATTTTTCTGATTCATAATAGTGCAAACTCCCTTGTCAATTGTGATTTTAAGTCCCTTCTCAGATAGTTGTCCTAAACTTAATAAATTCCAATGCAGACTAAGAACATAAAATACATCAGAAATATGCTCATATGACCATCTTTTAGTTGTATCAGGATTTTGCCTTTTTCCATAATTGATACCTTAGCTTTGTTTCCAAAGCTCACTTCCCAGTTACCGTTTCATCCAATTGAGAGAATAATTCCTTCTTGCCACACATGTGATTACTACAGCCTGTATCCAAATACCATTCTCCAAGATTTTCTTCTGAAGAAGTAGTGCAGGCTAACAACAAGTTTTCTTTCTCCTGCACCTCATCAGCATAGTGAGCATGCTCAAAAGTTCTTTTATGCAATTTTACTCTACAATCAGATAGATAATGGCCATATTTCTTACAACGAAAGCATTGAATTTTGGACTTGTCAACATACATTTTATTTCCAGAAGTGTGTTGGACAGAATTCCTTTTCTCAGAGTATGTAGTACTTTTAAGTCCTTTTCCACCATTGGGACTATCATCAGAATTGCTTGAGCTAGTCAAATTAACCTTGCTTTGAAAAGCTTGTTCCGCAACATTTATTTCCCGGCTATTCATTCTATGTTCATGAGAACACAGTGAACTCCGTAGCCCTTCAACGGTCATGGTTGAAAAGCCCCTTCCTTCTTCAATTGCGGTAACCACATAATCAAAACGACCAGTTAAGGATCGTGCAATTTTTTGAACAACGCGCAATTCATCTAATTTTTCACCATTAACCCGCAATTGATTAACAACGGACTTAACTCGAGAAATATAATCAGAAACAATTTCAGAATTTTTCATTGAAAGAGATTCGAATTCACCTCTTAAGGTTTGCAACCTTACACTCTTCACCTTTTCATCACCTTTGTAGGAATTTTGCAGCATTTCCCATGCCTCTTTAGCTGTAGTTGCACTTGAGATCTTCTCGAAGACGACCTCATCTACAGATTGGTAAAGAAGAAATAAGTCTTCTTATCCTTCTTCCTGTTCTCTCTCAAGCTGTCCTTCTGACCTTGAGGGAGAGCTGCTGCAGCAGCTTGATCAGCTGGTTCTGTATAACCATCTTCAATAACCTCAGACAGCTCCTGAAAACCAAACAAAGCTTTCATCTGGATACACCATTGATCAAAATTTTTTCCACTAAACCTTGGAAGTTGAGGTTGGATTGACCCGTTCATTGTTGTAACCTGCTTACAAGCAAACTAGGACAACAACAAAAAAGAGCTCGGGATTTCTAGCTCTGATACCAAATGCAGGAAATTAAAAATCAAAATAATTTCCAAATAGGATCAAAAAACTGAGAGAAGGAGATTTCTTATTGATGAATTGATGATGAAAAAATAGTAGAAATG
>CAIGRS010089643.1:0-13791 GCA_903798395.1 Fraxinus floribunda | reverse complement strand
ATGAGTTGGAGGTCTTGGGTTCGAATCCTGGAGGACGCGTCTAGAAAGCCGTGAGGGGAAAGATCCTCCCCACAGCGGACACTACGTATAATAACGTTAACGATTCCGACGAACGATCCTCACGGGATCGTTACACTCCATGTGTCTCATTTCCACCCAAGAATATTAATAAATATGTCTGTATATGTAGGTGTACTTGTGAATGCATGTTTGCAAATTGTGTGGATGTACAGTGGATATCTGTGTGTACACGTACAGGCCACGATGCTTATAAAACCACATATATCTTAAGAGGGGAAGAAAGCCCTATGCTGAGCTCTAAATTAGCTATGTTTCCTTTCTCTTACAATGGAGGACAAATCCTATACAATGGCCTAAGAGAAGAGAATTGAAAAAACAAATAATGAAAAATCATATACAAGTCCTGATTTTCCACTTTTCATAAATGTTAAAAAAAGAAAGTTCCATGCACATACAAACATGGGTGTTTTGTGTTTGATTACTTATGCTTATATACATCAAGCATTTCATAACCTCCTATTTTCCATTTACCATTGACCATGTCCAGAGTTTAATTTTTCTCCTTCACACTGCTACTCTATTTTTACCAAGTAAAATCCGACTATAATAGCCAAAAGAATTGAAGTCTTATTCAACAATGTCATCAAAAACTAATGAATTTCATTCCATGTTTTCATTTGTTAACTTGATTGAAATGTCTTACAAGTCATCATAATAATCATAGGTTGTTTTTAATATTTTCACATTCCAATTTAAAAATATAAACAAATTGAGTTTGACAAAGAATACAATGTATATAATCCTTCAGAAAGCAGGAACCAGAAAGGAGTTAAAGCTCTCAAATAAAAAGGTTATATTATACTTGCACAGACGTAAAAGTGGGTGAACATTTAAATTCTTCAGAAACTCATAGAAAGAGTGAGAACTAGTTGCCTTAAAAAAAGTCTGAGTAACAAAATGAAGCTTCAAGAAATTTTACAAAAAAGGTTATAAGAACTTTAATCCTCTGATGAGCGGTTAACTCTAAGATTCACAGATAGTACCTAAATGTTAACTAGACATCTATGGTTAACAGTCTACAGAAATGAATTATAAATTAAGCCTGGAACATATGGATACTTGAAATTGGATGCTGATAACAATGAATCAGTAGGAAAATGTATTTCTCTGAACTTGTAATTTTATCCTCGACTGCCAGATTTTCTGCACAAAATATGCATATTCAAATTCTCCTTTTTCTCGTCAGTCTAAGCTTGGAAAGTTCATCATCCAATTTTACAAGGTAGAAGGAGCTTAATCAGTCTAAAACGACCAGAATAGCCATAGGCCATAGCTACATTAACTGTCCAGATTTTGTAAAAAATCTGGCTGATGTGGTAGGAAATGCCCTGGAATTTGATGTTAAGTTGCAGTTCATCCAACAACCATAAGCTGACCATCATAAATCTACTGTTGATTTTGCAATGTTTATCTGTCTTAAAAACAAATGATGCAGTATTTTTATCAAAAGAAGTACGAAAAATAAAGTCCTCTGCTGTCCAAACACAGCACCAATCGGATTGAATTTCCACCAAAGGAGTTGCACAATACAGTGAAATAGCTACTCTTCGTCTTCCATTCTTCCATTTCAACGGCCACGCTGTAGATTCAAACCTTTAAGAGTACTCATGAATTCACTCAACAAGTTCAGGTTCTATGGATAATAAGCTATTAGCTCGATCCACTATAAAATATCGACCAAAGAATGAACTAATTTTTTTCAAGTGCTCTTCCTCCTCATTCTATGAAGCTTAGTTAACATTTCCTTATCACTCCACATTTTATCTTGATTTACAGATTCACAAGACTTTGAATTTCAATAACAAGTGAATATGCAACGTTAGACCTATATTTTCAAACATCTCCACCATCACAATAACGAGGTTGATGGTCCCCAAACAAATATTTTTTCTCTCGAAAGGTCTAAGCACAATGGGCAATTAATTGGCTAAGCTGGGTGGAATAGAGAAAAGAGTAACAAACTTTAGTTGAGGACTGTAGGAGCAACCATGTAGGTTTGAGGTTTTTTGGATGTAATAACTGGTTAGCAGCGATTAGTCGTAATTTGTGCATTATGAATTCAAGGAAGAGATTGAAGAGTAAGGAGAGACTGGGGTACATGAAGAAAGTCATTTCAAGTATAACTTGAGGGTACTGTTACTTGAACCCCTTCTATGATCTTTGAAAGATATAGGTTAATCCAAGTAACAAATATTCAGAGAAAGACATAAAGATGGATAAACCTAAAGTGGTATAGTGTAATTCCCCCAGAAAATGATTGCACAAGACTTGAACAACAAAATGCTAAAAGAACCTTTTACGCACCACAAGTCTACTATTATCTTTTATGGACTTTTGCATTTCTCCCACTACCCACACTGCTAGCAATTACACAGCAATATCAAGGGATAGAAACTTTCATTTACAATAATAAGAGGTTGTGGCATTATAGAAGATTTTAACTATGACAATAAATGGAAGCTATTTCGATATGGAACTATAGATCGTGCCATTGATAGAATGTTGGTGTACTGGACTGAACAAAACTAAACCAGTTTACGGAAGAAAGTGAAGTTAAAATTGTGCAGGTCGTCCATTTCTTTGTGGTGCCGTCTTGTATAAACAGTAGAGTTCTCCTGGCAATTGCCAGTACATTAACATTCGATGACATTAGAAAGCAAGCTTTAACCACAAATCATAGAATTGAAAGAACAAAAGGATATTAGCAAAGATCGAAGTAAATACTAGACCTAGCTTGTACTTAAAACTTAGTAAACCAAAGTTTTATGGAGTGATAAATAAACTATGTCAATATATGTTTGAACAGTGCTGCCAATTTATTGGCTCTACAAACCTTAAAACTCCAAAATCTATTCTCGCTAGGAAAGAATAAATCAATACAAAAGCTCCAAAACCATAACTAGTAAAATTACAAAGTTTAGAAACTAGGAAAATTCCAAAACCTACAATAAGTATGAGAATAATCTTAGTTGTAGTTGGAAACCTATAAGCAATACTTATTTAGATTACAATGAAACTCAAATCTAAAAATTCCAGTCCAAGGATTTGGAGAAAAAAATGAAATCTTGATCCTGCATCATCATGGTTCTCAGAAAAAATATTCTCAGCAATAGACAGTAGCGCTTCAGCCAGGAAAGACAGTTTTCCCTTTACGGAATAAGTCTGCCAATGTAATGTTGATCATTTCGATTTACAATATGCAAGTGACAAGCAACGTTTATTGATCGGTGTGGGTTTTAGTTTCAGCAGTAAGTCCATATCTATGAAGCATGAGCATGTCAACGTGCAATTTTCAAAAAATGGGGATAAAGAGGTTAAAATCCAATAATTCAATTTTATTTTTTTGTAACAGTGGAGAAATTAAATGGAAATTGAAAGTAAGACCAAAAAGGATTTGATTTCTAGGGGTTGTAGATGGAACAGGAATTGGGGTATAGGCCAAGGTTATTTCTATCAAAAACTTTGATGTAGTACATCACAACTACAATTAATAGTTTCACTTTATCTAGGAGTTTGTCTTTTTAATTATCTTTTCTAATTTCATTTTCTAGTTGTAATAGGTTTTATTGTTTAGATTAGGATTAGTTTATTTCCTTTTAGAATTTAGTTTCCTTATTTTGGTTACTTGTATTAATAGGATTAGGGAATAATTTTGCATATAAATACAAAAGCATTGTACACTTTTCAACACAATCAATCATATATCAATACAAAGCAAGATTATTCCAATATAATTCTTATTACAAGAATTTCATAAACGCTTCGGCACCAAACTTGGCCAAATAACAGGCATTGAAAATGGCCCATGTTAAGATTAAAGGGTAGCTGTCCCCAACCTGTCGTCTGTAACAATCTAAGCCTCATCATTTCTTTAATTAGGGTTGATTATCCTTACCAACGAATTTCCATCCAAAAAGTCCGTTAGTGTGCCGAGAAATGACAAATTTGCCCTCAATACAAGCAAAAATATGCGGAAAAAAAAAACTAATCATCTTCTTCATCCAGCAACATCCTGGAACCTAATTCCACACTGAATCACCCAACCTGCCAACTCAACCCCAGCTCCCACCACTGTCGCCAGCCAATACCACTATCGCTGCCAAAGAAACCAAAATCTTGCTTAAATTCCAATCTAAACACCACTCTATGGCCAAAAAACCACAAATCCATAGAATTTAATACCTATAGGATGTATCTGATTAGAAGTTCTAACATCAAAGATTAAGGCTTTAGAAGTAGAAAAAGCAAGAGCAAGGATAACACAACAAAAACATGTCAACTGGGAAAAAAGTTGTTTACCACATTGCATATTATCTTTACACTGAGAAAATGGCAAGTTTGAAAAATCAGTGGAATTTGGAAGATGAAAAGAGGGAGTAGAGGATGAATCTTGGTGGGCATAACAGTTTTAGTTGCCATTAAAGTCACTGGGAATATAGGGTTCACCATTTCAAGAATACCCACCAAATATTACTTTTCAAACCACTCTTTGAAAACGGTGAAATACATGAAATGGAAACAAAAATTTTACCTTGTTTCAAGAATACCTAACAAATATTACTTTTCAAACCACTCTTTGAAAACGGTGAAATACGTGAAATGGAAACAAAATTTTGACCTTGCTACAAAATGAGCCACAAATATCTTTACAATTGCAACTGAATGTGAACGATCTAAGATTATGCTCCTGTCCAGTTTCAGTTTTGCAGGAAATTGTTAAATAATAATACTTTCGACCATAGTTACTGTGGAAATTGGAAACTATAATTTCCTAACTTAGGAAAATTCTGTACAGTTATGTAATATTATAATTGCTTAGTTATTGCAATCTCTGATTTCTAGGCATTGGATTTTTTATGCATCTTTTATTTTTTTGGTAACTTTCCTTATTTTGCTGATTGAGTTCAGCCATAAAAACTCTTGTAATAATGATAGTGAATCAATACAATTGATATTTTCAATCTTCTATTTTCTGTCATGGTATCAGAGCTTTAGGCTCGTTATCCTGAAAATTGTGTTCATTTTTTTCTTGTTCATCCTCTTTACATCATCAATTAAACCTTATTTTGTCACTCTTTGTATCGAAGAACAATAATAGATACTTTATCAACTAGCAATCCTTCAGAAACTACAGTACTTGAAAGCACTAATCCTGTATCAACAGGAGACTTGCAAAAACATTCAAGCAGCCTACAGATTGAATGGGAAGAATTATCAGAAGTGGTCACAACTAGTTCGTACCTTTTTGAAGGGAAGAGACAAACTAAGTCTTCGACTTGGTACTGAACCTAAAAAAGGGGATCCAAACTTCGATATTTGGGATGAACATGAATGGTGATGTCCTGATTCTAGAACTCTATGGTACCAGAAATCAGTGACGCATGTTTTTGGGCACGGCCAAAGATATATGGGAGGCTGTGAGACATACATACTCCAAGGTGCGTGACGTTGTACAAATCTATGCAATCAAAACCAAGCTTAATGCCACCAAGCAGGGAGATTGATCAATTACCGAATATTCAAACATTTTAAAAGGATTATGGCAGGAGATGGATCACTATCAATGCATTCAGAGGAAGTGCAGTGAAGATGTGGTTGTTCTTAAGAGGTTTGTTGAAAAAGACCAAATTTATGATTTTCTTGTCGGATCAAATATTGAGTTTGATGCAGTAAGGGTGCAAATACTTGGGAAATAAGACTTGACGTCATTAAATGAGGCTATAGCAATAGTCCTTGCTAAAGAAGGAAGAAGTGGATTTATGGTTGATACACCTAGAGCGAATAGGTCAGCTTTGGTATCGAAAAGCACAACATGAAAAATTCTATTACGAAACAACTAACCGGTGAAAACAGTAAACAAGGAGATTTTACGCGATCATCTAACAAAGAGGCTCTATGGTGCAATTATTGCAAGAATCCAGGCCATAAAAGGGACAAAATGCTGGAAGCTTCATGGCAACCCTCAAAATCCAACTTAAAACCGGTCTAATCGTGGTGGACAAAAGCAGGCGTATATGGCAAAAACACAGGAAACTAAGAGTCTATCTACAAATTCAATCGTGAAGAAATCGAGAAGTTAAAAAATCTATTAGGGTCGATAGAAAAACCATCTACCACATGTACCTACTCTTTGGCATTCTCGGGTATATCTTCCACTTCTCATGCTTTTAATGTCTCGAATAAAATCTTTTCCAATGCTTGGATCTTGACTCAGGTGCTACAGATCATATGACTTACTCTTCACAAAAATTCATCTCATATATCCTGTGTCCTATTGCTAAAAAAATAACCATAGCAGATGGTTTCGTCAGGGAGACATTCTTATTAATAACTCCCTTACCCTTAGGAATGTTCATGTTCCGAAATTATACACCAATCTAGTGTCCATCCAGAAACTCACCGAAGATTCTATTTGTTGTGTGATTTGTTATTCTGATCATTGTGTGTTCCAGAAACGGGGAACGAGGAGGATGATTGGACATGCTAAAGAGAGAGATGGTCTCTATTATATTGAAGAATCAAATAGAGAAGCTAGAGCTACGGGTTCTTCACCTTTATCATTTCTTTCCGAGTCATTTAAATCTAAGAAAGACAAAATATGGCTTCATCATCTTCGTCTTGGTCACCTTCATTTAGTATTCTTAAACATATGTTTCCTTTATGGTTTAAAGGATTATTTGTTGAAAGTTTTCATTGTGATGTGTGTAAACTAGCAAAGCACAAACAGGTTGATGACGGAGTTTGAGATCAAAGAACTATGCAAGCTAAAGTATTTCCTTGGCATTGAAGTAGCTTATTCTCAGCAAGGGATCTTTATATCACAACAAAATTATGTGATAGATTTATTAAACGAAACAGGCAAGCTAGAGTGCAAGCCGACGGAAACACCCATATAGTACAATCACGGACTTAATGATCCAAGAGATGTAGTAGTGGATAAAAGCCCCTATCAAAGGCATGTGGAAAGATTGATTTACCTGTCACATATGAGACCCGATATGGCTTATGCAGTGAGTGTTGTAAGCCAATTCATGCACAATCCTAAGGAGTTACATCTCAAGGCTGTTATTGAATTCTACCGTATTTAAAAGGTGCACCGGGAAAAGGGGTCTTATTTAAGAAAGGAGGAGGACTAACTCTTCAAGCCTACACAGATGCAGATTATGCAAGATCTATGGTTGATAGAAGGTTAACGTCAGGCTATTCTACTCTACTTGGAGGGAACCTTGTGACTTGGAGAAGTAAAAAACAAAACGTTGTTGCTAGATTTAGATCAATGGCACTTGGGAAATGTGAGCTATTATGGCTAAAAATAATCCTAGAAGATCTGAAGATTGAATGGAAGAGGCCTATGAGGCTCTATTGTGACAACAAATCAGCCATTAATATTGCACATAATCCAGTGCAACGTGATCGTACAAAGCACATTGAAGTTGACAGACATTTTATAAAGGAAAAGCTGGATAGTAGTCTAATTTGTACATCGTTTATTTCGACTAGTGGTCAACTGCAGACGTACTAACCAAATGATTGTCTAGTACAGTTAGTTAACAAGCTGGGAATGGAAGATATCCACTTACGCTGAGGGGATGTGGAAACATAATTTTCCTGACTTAGGAAAATTCTGTGTAGTTATGTAATATTATGTATTTATAATTGCTTGTTTTTAGGATAGTTATTGCAATCCCTAATTTCTAAGCATTGGATTTTTTAAGTAACTTCTATTTTTTGGTAACTTTCCTTATTTTGATGATTCAGTTCAACCATATAAACTCTTTGTAATAATGATAGTAAATTAATAAAATTGATACTTTCAATCTTCTATTTTCTGTCAGGTGCAGTTATGTAATATTATGTAATCTTTATAATTGCTTGTTTTTAGGATAGTTATTGCAATCCCTGATTTCTAAGCATTGGATTTTTTATGTATCTTCATTTTTTTTTTTGGTAACCTTCCTTATTTTGATGATTGAGTTCAGCCATATAAACTCTTGTAATAATGATAGTAAATCAATACAATTGATGTTTTTCAATCTTCTATTTTGTGTCCGTTACAATCACCAAATAGGCAGTCCAGTGCATATCTGGATCATAATTAAATAGTTGGTCGTCCCACTAATTTAATGCACGCGTTAATTAAACAATGACAAGAAGTACCAAATACTATGAGCTTGATAATAATTTGTTTGGAAGCGCGAGTGGGATAGAAGATTGTGTATTGGGTTTTGGCAAGGTTTGGATTGTGGGTAGAGCTTTTAGGGGTTCTACTGGAGCTTTAGGTGAGGAAAAAGTGGAACAAGGGTGTGTTGGTAGCAATGGTTGGGTTGTCGGAGCTTTGACTGGCATAACAGTGCAAAATTGGGTTGGGCCGGAGGACATATGGGATTGAGATAGGGAGAAAAGACGGTGCATACAAAACAATATTCTCTTTTTCCTTTTTTGTTAATTTTTGTTTTCTTATTTATTTAAATTGAAGTGCAAATTTATCATTTCAAGGCACGCTAACAAATTTTTTGGATGAAATCTATTAGTGTGGACAGGCAACACTAATTAATGAAATGTTGAGCTTCGAATTGCTATGAAAAAGGTTGGGTACAAGGTTCCTACAAGAGTCAAATGTTAGGAACAATGACTTTAATGTACCCAAGATTAAATATAATAGGCCCAGAATTCAGATTTTTCTTCCATCCTAGCATCTCTCCAAGTTCTCTCCCATCTCCACTATCTCCCTCTTCCTCAACTCTCTCTCTCCCTCTCTCTTAAGTCCTATCTCCCTACCTATTCTAAAATTTCTTATTGTTGATCTATTAACCTCGGATTGTCAAAGAGAATTATAAGGAGGTTCACGGTTGGTTTTCCAGATTATAGGATTTCTTTCCATGATCCCTCGTTATGGAAGATTTATCATTGGCCAGATTATATTTTGGTTCTTTCCATTTTAAATGGTCCCTCTGCACTCTAATAAATTTTCCCTAGTTTTATGTTTGCCCTAACATGGGGTTTGTTGTGTCCAAACGTCTTGGTGTCTTGTTTTCAACATGTCAAAATAAGAAAAGACACCATGTGTCGCGTTTGACATGTCCAACGAGTGTCACATGCATGCTGAGGCTAACACTCAGGCTTTGGCATGACCATACTTCATAGAATGCCACCGTAAACTTTTCCACATTGTCACTCTTATCTACACTTTTATCTCTGTTTTATGCTTTCAGAAAGCATGAGAGTATAGAATCAACCTAAAGTGATACTGGAATAAAATTAAAAATGGGTATCTCGCCTTGCACCTCCCGGTGGTTCCATCAAAGTATAGATCAAACGAATGAGAGGTATGTTCCTATTTCTTGAATTATCTAACATGTGAGTTTCCCATGCTAATAAAAGCTGCAATTTTATTTGTAGTGGTTTCACACCGGAACCATCAAAAAACGAATCACAGAAAAACTTGCAGCATTGTTTACTCGTATACCATGCATTTCATGATCCCACAGAAAGTTCTGGTTAAAAAAAAATCTGAGCAGATCTCGAGTATATGATAAAATGTCACAAGCAATTCCTTCACTCGACCACTGAACGAGATCACCATCCTCATGGTCCACCAAGAAGCCATAAAAAATCAAGAAAATAAGGAGGATAAGGATTCCCCATCCGAATGAAATCCAAAATAACAGTAACTAGAATTCCAAAAAAAAAAAAAAAAACGGATAAATGATGAAGAAAAGCTGCCGAGCAAATGAGACAAAATCACACTGAACTAAGACATTGTGTTAGTTCATCAAAACTTCTTAGACAAGTTTGAACGCAAATTCTCTTACAGTGCACACAAATATACATACAAATTCGTTCCCAGGCATAACTTGGAATAAATGATAACAAATAAAAGACCATAAAAAGAAAAATACAAAACCCAGTGTATTCCATTCAAAAGGACCATTTGCTCCACAAATTTGCAAAATATAAGAATAAAAAAGTGCATCCCATCGCAATTCATAAATCATAGACCAAGACATCCAGATAATGCGAAAATTCACCTTGCCCACATCTCAAATCCCAAAACACTAGCCAATTCATGAATTTTTAAAAACATAAAATTCATGCAACAAACCCGCACGCATATATGTACGGGGAGAGTGTGTTAGGGTTTTGCGCCGAAATAAATAACGAGACTTACATGGATATTGATATGGGATACAGAGAGAAATGGAGCTAAAAATCATATAGAGGAATTCTGGTCTAGGGTTTTAAATCGGCGAAAATAAAACGGGAGCTTTTTTAGAGAGAGAAACTGAGTGAGAGAGCTAACATTGATAATGAAACAGATAAAATGTGCGAATTTTTGGAAGAACTGTGCCATATGAGGTTCCGTTCGACTTCGACCGAGGCTGAGGCTCGAGGCTGAAACGAGAAGTTCATTTGATTGGGGCAGACTTTTAAAGAACTAGTTATCTTCCTATCAGATTCTGCCGCGTGGCGTAGGAAATAGGTGGGATTTTTTTGAAATGATGAAAGATTGACTGCTAACCTTAAGGCCTTGTCTGGACTCCATATTAAGCCCTTGTTTCATGCATGTTAAAATTTGCATTATCATTATTCTATTCATTTTTAACTACACATTCTGTAATAAAATAAAATTTTTCATCACATCAATAACTTTTTCTTTTTTTTCAACCACACATTTTCCATCAATCTATCATTCCAGAATATATTCTTCCAAAATAATGTGGCTCAAACACACCTATTAAAAAATATGTAGTTTAAAAAAGAAAAAAATGCATTAAAATTTTAATGGAGCCCAAACATGGGCTAAAATCAGCCAATTAAAATTAAAATTTAGTAAATTTTGATAAAATATGTGATTGAAAAGTTGTATCTCGTGGTATATATGGTTAAAATTAATTATTTCATTTTCCATCAATCTATCATTCCAGAATATATTCTTCCAAAATAATGTGGCTCAAAAACACCTATTAAAAAATATGTAGTTTAAAAAAGAAAAAAATGCATTAAAATTTTAATGGAGCCCAAACATGGGCTAAAATCAGCCAATTAAAATTAAAATTTAGTAAATTTTGATAAAATATATGATTGAAAAGTTGTATCTCGTGATATATATGGTTAAAATTAATTATTNATTAAAATTTTAATGGAGCCCAAACATGGGCTAAAATCAGCCAATTAAAATTAAAATTTAGTAAATTTTGATAAAATATATGATTGAAAAGTTGTATCTCGTGATATATATGGTTAAAATTAATTATTTATTTTGATTTGAATTAAAATTCAGATTTTAATCCCTATCAAATAAGGACTGAAATTACAACGGTAAATTCTTCTCCGCAAATATGACTGAAAATTATTTAATAGAAGTTCATCATTGCCTTGAGCCTCTGCAAGTGTGAAAGTAAGAAACTACGTAGAGCGAGGCGCAAGTCTCGACTAAATCTAACATCGTGAAGTGTCTTTCCATTTTATAAAACTACGAAGTGAATGTGTCATTAAGTAAAAAGGGAAGAAATAAGAATTTTTCTTTGATATCCATATTACAAACGAGTTTATTTGAAGGGAAAAAAGGGTAAATAGCACAAAACGTCCCTACTTTTCAATGGCATTATGTAAAACGTCCATACCTTTAATTTTTTGGAATTTTCACCCATATCTTCCACCTTTTAATGTGCAAAATGTCCATTTTTCCATTTTTTTCAATAAAAGATTATTTTACCCTCATATTCAAATAAAAGAAAATGAAAATGATGAATAACCAACTGCAACTATAGTCCTTAAGTTTTTAGAAAATTACAAAGAAATTATAAATTCTCCACCACCACCACTTTTTCAATCTACTAAGCTGCTACCTATAGATCACATAACACCACCTTTCGGCCACCCGCCCACCAGACTCCACCATCGCCAATCTCACTTCACTCCCCCACTATTCTCCCTTACACGAATTTGAAGATTTGAGCACTTATGACCCACCATTTTGGCCAAACAACTCTCTCCGTGCATCGTGCCATTGGAGAGTTTTGGACCAGAAATTGAAACAATTAGGGGATAATTGGTTCAATTAGATTCATACACATTGTCGTTTGTATTTGTTGATGGTTCGATTGATGTCAATTTGGGAATTTAGTGTTGTGGGATGCATGAATTGAAGGAGAAGAGTTTGGCAAAATGGATGTCGTCATTATCGAATGTCTAGATTACAGTAGAATGATTTGAGGCAGGTTTGATTGATGTGAGTCCATGTATAAGTTCGTCGAAGTAAGGGGTAACCGTCAGTGGTAGTGAGCGTGTGTGGCGCCGAAAGTGGGATTGCCGTGAAGGGCTGTATACGTCAATTTGATATCTTAGGCTGCAAATGTGGCTGTTTTCGACAGATTTTGTGACCAGTACAGTGGGAGAGAATGTTGAGGAGAGTGAAGCGAAATCAGTGGTGTTGGAGTTCGGCGGACGTGGTGGTCAGAAGGTGGTGCTATTTGGATCTATAGGTGGCGACTTGGTGGGATTGTGAAAGTGGTGGTGGTGGAGAATTTAGGGTTTATCTATAATATTTTGAAAAATTTAGAACTATGATTGCAATTAGTTGTTTATTTATTTATTTTTCTTTTCTTTTCTTTTCTTTTTTTATTTGAACAAGAGGGTAAAATCGTCATTTTATTGGAAAAATGTTGAAAATGACCATTTGCACAATGAAATGTGGAATATATGAGTAAAAATGTCAAAAAATAAAAGGTAAGAACGTTTTGCACAATGACATTAAAAGGTATAGACGTTTTGTGCTATTTACCCAAAAAAATAAAGGTAAATGAGTCTAAATAGTCGACCTTTCAACATTGGAAGAAAGATTGGAAGTTGATATCATCACGCAAAATAAGTAAATTCGAAACATTATAATATAAGGGAAAAACTTATTTCTCCTACTTTTACAATACACTATTTAAAAAATAAGAAAACAACTTTCAAATTTCTAAAATCAAATATTTGACATATACATACACTATATATATAAATATATAAAAACATATAAAGATATATATAATATAGTTAACCCACCCCACCCCACCTCCACCACCTCTACCGCTCCGGCGACCGTTCCGACGACTTTTCCGATTCCTGTGACCGTTCCAGCGACTCTCCGATTTCGATAATCGTTCCGATGACTATTCCGATAGCCGTTCCGGTGGCTGCTCCGATTTCGATAACAGTTCCGGTGACTTCTCTTATTCGGTGACTATCCCGATGACCGTTCCGACGACTATTCTGGTAAATGTGACCTGTATTTTTGAACCGTGACTATACAAACACATGTGACCTATTAATATTGATTTGTGACCAATTTATATTTATTCGTGACCTATAAAATATGAATGTGACTTGTGAACTCAAACCTGTAATAAAAATTTGTGACTTTAACGACAAATTAATTAGTCACAGTTAACTATAAAATTAATTGATCATATTCATCCGTGACCCGTCTATATTG
Source organism: Fraxinus floribunda (assembly GCA_903798395.1). Taxonomy (NCBI): domain Eukaryota; kingdom Viridiplantae; phylum Streptophyta; class Magnoliopsida; order Lamiales; family Oleaceae; genus Fraxinus; species Fraxinus floribunda. Next base: position 230 of record CAIGRS010089643.1, on the reverse strand, counting down.
ATTTGTGACCTATAAAAAATGACCGTTACTTGTGAACTCAAACATGTGACCTTAATAATTCATATTAATCACAATTTATTTTTCGGTCACAAATCTTAAATTTTATAAGTCATGGATTAATTTCTCAATCACAACTTAATCAATTGTGAGTTACAACTCGAATTTTAAGGTCACCTGCACCACCAACCACCACCACCTAAACCCTTTCCCCAACAACACCAAAAATACTG
>CAIGRS010089635.1:0-14219 GCA_903798395.1 Fraxinus floribunda | reverse complement strand
GGCAGATGGACAAATCCACAAATTTACTAAGGCGTGAAACTTGAAACACGACTTTGCAACCGGGTTTCACAATATTAGGCCTTAACCCATTCCACAACACAGGCCAATAACATAGACTTGGGCCAAGAATTATGAGGCATTAAGAAACAACAACAAGGACCTTTAATATTTGTTTACTTTCTCCATTTCCTTCAATTCTTTTGGACTTATTGTACAACTTGTTTTGACAGATCAAAATCAATTCAGAAACTCATCAAAAAGCTTAAGAAGACACCTTATGCCAATATGATGACAAGCGTTTTATCCTCCAGGTATTATCAAATGATGACTCACGATTTTGCGAGGCATGTTATCATACGATGCCTCAACGTTTTGGATAGAAAGTCAAATGAGGTAATTATATTTCTACAAAATCTTGATTGCATGGTACTTGAGTGGAATCGAAAGGGTAACAAAGAGGTGGGGAAATGTTAGTTGTCTTAAAGTTATCCAATAACTACAGCGACATGTTTAATGAAGGAAAAAAATAATGGCACGTTTGGTTGAGAGGACTGTACACTACTAGAAATTGTTATTTTGCTTGTGTACTGGTAATACTGCACTTTGATACCGTAGAACTGTCACACATTATTAGATAGTATTACATAATTTATACACTAAATGAAGTGCTCCATCTTTTATCATGACATGCTTGATCTCAGATATTATATGAACGTACAATAAACTACTTCGAAGCCTTGGCCAGACATGAAGTGGGATACAAATCGTTGAATGAATGCATCAATAGCATTGCCGGTAACCAGAGAGATACGCTCCTGAATCATATTGCTGATTTGTCGGATTTTCTATCAAATGATCCTTATGGGTACTAATGATTAAAGTTCTGTATCATGACATTTTGAACATGCTTGGTAGGGTGATGGATTAGATAACAATGGACACTACTATTAAGAAAAAACAAGAAGTCAAGAACTTGTTCATTATAGTGTCAGTCCAGTTTTATCTAATACTAGCTACCAAACATGCGCTTTATGTTTTGATTCTACTTTCATGGAAATTGTGCTTTACTTGTGAACTTATCATTTTAAGGTTGTCTTTCTTAGGCACCATGTTGTGCAGCATGTCCTCATGCTTAGAAATAATCTTATAACGAAGAAAATATTGTACCGTCTTCAAGGTCAGTTTATACGGCTATCAACTACAAAAGGAGGTTGTCATGTTGTGCAGAAATGCATTGAATCTTCTATGTTTGGAAGCAGTTGGGTGGTTGAAGACCAGCGTAATTCAATTACTAGTTTCACTTTTATTGAATCTCCTCCAGCACCTATACTTTCTTATGCTTTAACCTTAGAACCAATTTTAATTCATTATATATTCTCTTGTTTGCTTGCAGATAGAGGGCCAGATGCACCTACACGAACCTCTTGTTACGATTCTTGAACAAGGTGAAAAGGAACTTAAGCGCACCGTAGGTGGAAATTTTGTACTTAATATGCTTAAAGAGCTTCAGGAAGCTAAGTGAAAAAGCCATTGTAGAGGAATGAAGAAGTTGAAAATTATCATGGAATTGTTAGCATGATGATTATATCTTTCTTGTTGCGGTGTGTTGTTACTTTATTCTTGTTGATTTTGTAGCCTTTCAAAGAAGAAGGTGAAGTTTTGTGGATGTAATGTGGTACATAGAACTTGTTCTTGGTGTGATTGACAAATTGTTCGGTACAATGTTATTAAGATGTATGGAAACGATTCTGATTTTGTCATCTGTGTTTTGGATGTTGTTTATTATTTTAAAATAAACGTGCAGCAAAAGCATCGCAAGCTTTCATAGCTCAGTTGGTTAGAGCACCCGTTTAGTAAGCGGGAGGTCTTGAGTTCGACTCTCAATGAAAGCATATTCAGACTTTTGCCAAAAAAATTGTTTTTCTCTTAAGACAAAAAGCGCCAATATTGTATTTTTATTTTATTTTTTTTGTCTTGTATATTACTTTTAAATCTACAAATGGGGAATATCATAATTCATAAAAAAGTTAAATTCAGAAATACTAATAGTAAATCAATGTAAATTCAGTTCTTGAACTTGAAATGGGATTTTGATAAATTATTTTTAAAAAATCTCTCTCATTGTGTATTTGGGATTTTATTGAATGCGGACATTTGGTCATGTAAAATGACCGTCGTAACCTTTATTAAATTGTTCTCTTAGCAATTTAAGTTGACGAGATAAACTAGTGCATATAAATGAAACGATAATTATTATCAACTGTCGTTTTTTAATATGAATATATAAATTCATCAAAATTTGTGTCATAATTGAATAGAAAAAATTGTAAAATAAAAATGCAAATTCGTATGTTGACTCGGATTTGATAAAACAAGCGTCAACGGGAAGATGAGAAAACTAGAAAATATGGTTTCAATTCCCTTAAATTTCAGGAAATAGCAGTTAACAATAAAAAAGTTACAAAATATTGTAAGTTAAAAGACAAAAAAAAAAAAAAATGGAATAAACTTTCGTATACTAACAATTTCGATCAACGACGGAGTACGTCGGTGATGACCGATGATATCAATACACGTAATTCAATTTGAAATTATTAATAAATATTGCTTTCCGTCAAAATTATGAAAAATAAATTGTTGGCAATCATGGTCGAAATTTTTATTAGTAATCATTTATTCCGTTTAATTTTTTTTATTATTATTTCAAAAATGCCTCCTAAAATATTTTGCATAAGGCTCTTGAATTACTTAAATCGTCTCTGTAAAATATGTGCTCAATTAGATAACAGTAACTGTTACTAGTAGTCGACGTGTAACAACCCGATCCAAAAATCTAAAGAAGTAACAATCCATCTAACCTAGTAGTATTAAGCAAACAAAATGTGAGTCGAGATCACACCATTCTTAAAAAGCTTAATCGTTCTTATTTCATCGAAACGAGTCATATTCAACTCTAACAATATTAACCCTTCACCGAAATGATTCTCAACTCAGACAATATTAAGCCCCTATTTGATTTTGACAAAAATTGATAAATTGTATGGTTGAAAGATCGTAATTTTCCTGTGTTTAAAATTAAATGTTGCATTTAATGTAAATTTTAAACTATCTTTTTAATTTTAACTTTCACTGCTTCAATGTCACTTCCCCAAGAAAAAGGTAATGTATATTAGTTCACCCCCACATGATAAAAAACAGACATTTGTTTCATCTTTTCTTAGGTTTGGTGCCTGTCCTTAGGTTGCCCAGAATTTCCTGAACACAACCAAAATACTGAATTTCTCACCATCTGCTCAACTCTAAAATAAAATAGGTCACCACCTAAAATTGTTGACTCTTAAATTCAGAAAACTTCTACAAAATGGTACAGACAGTAAAATAATTAATTAATTAATTATAATTACATATATAAAATTTAAAAATATAAATCAAAATCATGTAAATCCTTGGGTGCCTGGCCACGTGTGTATTTAGTGTTTGATGAATTAGATGAGTGGGTACACAAGGAATCCCTTCTGTCCTTCACACATCTCCCATTTTTTATAAACCCATTTTCCCAATAATTTTAAATTTGCAGTATTCTGTTATTATATATATTATTTAAATTTTATGAAATCCCTTTTTCCAAGCAATTCAAAATTAATTTGATTTATTAGTATTAATTTACTTTATTTTTCTCTTTTTTTTTTCCTTACCAAATTTAAGCGTATAAAGTGAATTATCAAAGATGGCGATTTAATTCAGTAGAAGTAGCACGTGAGGACAGATACCACCGGCCATCTTGTTTATGGCTCAATGCCTTGCCTCCACATGAAGCAAACGTGTGGAAAAATTGTGAAGAAAAACAAAATATTCATTTCCATTTTTTTGTTAAAATTTTAGTTAATATAATAATAGTGATATTTGTTGGAATTGGTTACGTATAAGATCAAGAAAAAATGACTTTCGTGTCAATTTCGAATCAAATATTCGGACTTGATCCGATAGTCAAATTATGAAAATAAATAGACAACTTGTTCTACTTGTCGAGTAGATCATTATGGTATATTTGCAATCTCTAAATCAATCTCGGAGGAGTGAGAAATTATGGTCTAAAGTTTGAAGAAAATAGAGAAAATTCACTGAAAATTTGTCCAATTCCATTGCTCGCCTAACGCTCGAGCGACATACTAACGACAAGTGAACGGCAAAGTCTCTGTTTTTGACGCTCGAGCGACGCGAGGGTTAATGAGTTTGGAGCGTGACACATTACACACAACCTTTCCTCCTTTAGAAATTAAATCCTTGGGACATCCATTTGTTCATCTCAATTATATATAATCATAGCATAACATTAAATTTATCTTTTCTAGCCAAATTTTTGCATAAAAAAGTTGTTTTTCCATTTTTCATAGGAGTACAAAAAATCAATTTTCAGTTCGTTGTTCTTGTATTTTGAAGTGCTACTAACACAAGAAGTTTGTCGTTGTATCTTGTGAGTCGATAGTCATCTTTCGCAAACACCGTTGCGAGACAAATTCAACTTAAGGACAAAGAGTTCAACTCTTACCTCAACTTTGCATACATTTATTTTGGTGTTGCTTTGACATTATTTTCTTTGTTGTTTTCACTCATATCCTTACCATTACTCTGTCCGATTTTCGATAATGTTGATAAGTTGATTATTTTTTTGTTTAAAGTCATCACTCAAATCCATTATTTTATCCAACATTCTTAAGGCGAATTTTCCATTTAAGTGATAATTTTATTCTTGTATTGTATTCGGTTAAACTGATTCCACTTTGATTTAACATCTTCTACTCCTTCTTGAATTTTGATTTTGGTTTATCTTTTGTTTTGTGTAAACAGAAATGAATACGGTTAACAATACTGATACATCTTCGAATGATACTTCAAATATGGGAACTTCGGTAGGAATGTTACGTAACTTGGTTCCTACAGTTGTGATTCCTCCGATTGCTATTGCCTCTCCCACCGTTCATACTAATTATATTCCACATGGAGAAATATTGGAGCAGTTTAGAGGGGTTGATTTCAAAAGACGGCAGCAGAAAATGTTGTTCTATCTCACGACCCTAAACTTGGCAAGATTCTTAAAAGAAGATGTACAAGGCGGGAAAATAATAGGGCATCATTGATTACATTGGATGTTTGGAAACATTTCGATTTCTTATAAAAAAAACTATATTTTGAATGGGTTAGACAACACATTATATAATGTGTATAGTTCCATGAAATCTACAGAGGAACTATAGGAATCTTTGGAAAATTAATACAAAACTAAAGACGTCGGAACAAAGAAGTTCATTGTGGGGAAATTCTTACACTACAAAATGGTAGATTCAAGAATGGTCATCAGTTAAATTCAAGAATTGTAGGTTATACTCCATGACATTCACGTGGAAAATATGTCTCTAAGTGAATCATTTCAAGTGGCTGCAATTATCGAGAAACTTCCACCCATGTGGAAGGACTTCAAAATTTATCTCAAGCAAAAGAGCAAAGAGATGAATATTGAAGAACTCATTGTTCGGTTGAGAATTGAAGAAGATAATCGAAACTCGGACAAGCTTGTTGGAAGTCAAATACCACAAGCTCAGGCTAATGTGGTGGAATCCTATAACAAAAGCAAGGAAAGGAAGCATTACGTCGAACAATCTAAGAAGAATGCAAAAAAGTTCAAGAGCAATCGATATAATTGTGGAAAGGTCGAACATCGCTCTGCAATTGAAGTCCTTGTACTCATTGTTCTCCTACAATTGGGTTAGCACTTTTGATAAAGGTAATTTTACGCGGATATCGTAATGTAACTTGACAATGGAAAATTCATAAGTTTAGCCGATTTAATTCAAGAAATTTTAGACAATTCTCATGCTAGATGACTAGTAAGTGTAAGAGATGAGGTCATGAATTCAAACATTTGATCACAAAGCTAGGTCTTGCAATCAGAATCTGCTCCTAAGTAATGAACTGTGAAAATGTTACTTCTAATGCTCGTTACAAGTTCAATATCCATACAGTTAGCGGTGAGTACAACGTGTAACACTATGTACAGTCAAAATTAGAAGGCGACCAGAGTTACATCGCCATAACATCGCAACACATGAGAACTGAGTAGACATGACGTAATCAACAACCACAACCTCACGCATTGACCATAATATACACGTCCATATGAATGTCAAACGGTTATTAAAAAACCTCACCTTCAATTTTTAGGTCCACCATTCGTCGGATACTACGATCCGACCCTCCGACGGGTTGTATTTGACCGGTACAGTCCAAGAATTTCGTTAGCCGTTTGTGTTCTCGACGCATTGCGTCCCAGTGGTTGCGCAATTGGAGTTTACTCCAATTGTGGCATGTTGTTTGGTTGAACAACATTGGAATATGTTCCCACCCATGTTTCATGAAACACTTGACGTGCCGATGGCCTTCGGCAATGCCCCCTTCACAGGCTGTTATGAACGTTCGCCGTTCTACATCTATCCATCTGGCATATTTCTTGGAGGGCGCAACGGCCATTAACGAAGTCGGACCACGAATTTCACCAGTCTGTAGGTTGAAGAAATCGGTTTGGAAAGGCTAGAAAAAGAAAAATCAAACATAGAAATTGCGATGGCACACGAGGTATGGAAAATCCACCTGAGAATTGAATGGGTCCATGCCTATGGTGTAGTCTCCTGAAGTGGCGGTAGCGGCTCTACTGCACCCGGAGTCAATTGATTTTATGATGGTGGAGCCGGTTAATTCCAATTGTCTCTTCCGCTTTTATGCTAAATCGCGAAGTGTTGAATTTATTCTTCGTGTTAATAGGGACGTACAATCTGCAACCAATTTTTCGCCAGTTCAAGATCCACTTACGCGAGGTGCGGCGAAAGCTTGTAGAAGTGGAGTCAACCAATTTTATGATGGTGGAGCCGGTTAATTACAGTCATCTCTTCCGCTTCTCTGCCAAATTGCGAAGTGTTGAACTTCTTCTTCTGCATGTAAGCAGGGGCGTACAATCTGCAACCAATTTTTCGCCGGTTCAAGATCCACTTAAGTCGAGGTGCCGCTGAATCTTGTAGAAGTGGAGTCAACCAAGAGACGGTTAATTCCGACAGTGTCTTTCCCTTCTCTGCCAAATCACGAAGTGACTACTTCTTCGTGTAAACAGGGGCATATGATTTGCAACCAAGTGTTCGCCAGTTCAAGACCCACTCACGTTGAGGTGTGGCTGAAGCTTGAAGAAGTGGCCAGAATATGGTAGTTGGATACTCGGAATCGTCTTTACCCGTTGTTCGAAACTTCCTGATGTGTGAGTAGGTGAGAGGAAATTGATTTTGGAAGGGAAAAATCTTTGCATTTGGTTTGGGTAAAGGGTAAAATCGCCCACTTTCTCTGATGTTTCACTGTTTGCACAGTGAAGATTGTACTGGGATGTCAGCATGCACTGTTCCAATGTTCATATTTTTTCTAAATTTTCAGAATAAAATGTCCCCAAACAGGGGCTGAAATTTAAAAATATAAATGTGTTGTTGACGAAGACATGTATCTTATAAGAAACGACAGAAAGACGAAGTGAAATCTATGTCTACTTTTGATAACATCTATGCAAACATTGTAACGATTAAAAATTTTTTTATAACATGTCAACTTTCTATATTTTTATTTATTTATTTTTTTTTTGGGTATTCAAGAGTTTATTTTTCTCGAAAAGTAACTCATCATGGAGTTATATTTAATCTAAAATTGGATAAATTTATCCTCTAACGTTTACCATTAATTTACTTTTTTTTAGACCATGAAAAAATATTTACTCAATTGTAAGTTGACTAGTTGAATTTCTAAATATGTAAAGAGAGTACATTGTAAATGTTGGATAACTGTAATAAACATGTTCAAGAAACAACTAGACTTTCATGTATGAGGATAATACAAGTATTAATTTTTAATACACAAAATATTTATTGATGGCAAAGATTTGTCCACAAAAAGAAAACATTACAAAAAATGAACGGCACGACATTTTTTGTTCAAATTTTGAAAATAAGAAAATTCGAAAATCTCAATATAGCCTAGTCACCAGCTTCAATCGTCTACATTTCTTACACGAGAGGATAGCCAAAGAGAACTCCCTCTTATGGTGTAAACCGCACGCACGCACCACGCACATAAACACTATATTTACCCAATAGAGAAGTGAAAATCTATCACATTACCTTTCTATTTTCTCTCTAAATATGCTATAAATATGCAATCTTGGTAATTGAAGCAAAGTCTGATTTTGATAAACAAGAAAACGAAAAAGGGAGGAAAAAATATCTAAGAGGGCCTCTAAGCCCTCTGCTTTTCTCAATCCATGCCTCCTCTTAGATCTTGAATTGTATCCATTTCTTATCTGGGTCTTTGTCTTTTGGAAACTTAACGCTTGCTTTTTGTTACATATTGATCTTTTCTTGATTGTTTCGAGTCAAAGTTTGAATCTTTATTGTTTCTCAGGGATTCTGGATTCTGGGTCTATTGATCTGATAAAGATCATATGATTCCCTGCTGAATCAAAGATTGCCCATATTTCATTTAAGTGCAAGAAATCTCCAAGCTTATATTGTAAATTGTAATTTAATTAATCAGGTATGGTTTTTGTTAATTCATCCACATTATCATGTTTTATGTTGATTGTATTTTTTTCTGATAATAGATTCTTTGTTGAGTAAGGTGTATAAAATTGGAAATCAAATTGTTTCATGAAGTAGTTTAATGTTCCAGTTTTGGGTTGGTTGTTGGTAGATTCATTGCGTGCTCTTTACTTTGAATGATCTGATTGATTGGAAAATTTATTATGTGATTATGCAAATGTAGTGATTCAATTGGTTTAGATTTGATTAATTGGGAATTATTGGATGATTGCCAACGAGGGGTGCAGAAATGGAAATGAATCCCGGCAAGGTGTTCATTGGTGGAATTTCTTGGGAGACCAATGAAGAACGTCTAAGAAACTATTTCCAAACTTTTGGTGAAGTAGTGGAAGCGCTGATAATGAAAGATCGCACCACTGGCCGTGCCCGTGGTTTTGGTTTCGTTGTTTTTGCAGATACTTCTGTTGCTGAAATAGTTGTCAGGGAAAGACACACGATAGATGGAAGAACTGTAAGTTAAGAATTTGCATTCTGCAAAGCATTTGACGATTCAATTTCGAACATTTTAATTGAAAAATCCAATCAATACTTGTTGGCAGATCCATAACCTGCTAAGGATGCATAATTATCACGTATTAAGAAGGCATGCAGTTGGTGTATAATTCGTCTGTTGTCCAATTATATCCTCCTCTACTTCCACTGGAATTAATCTAATACAGTTCATTTGGAGTACTTTTGTTATATTTGCATGATGGAAGCTTATTTATTATCTTAGTATAAGCTTAAAGCTAATGAGGACCCAGAGTAGTTTGCTTTTAACTAAGATAAGGCAGACTTGTGGGTCATCATCTGCACTGGTACGCATAGAACGTGGACTAATGTCGACGAATATGCGATATTTCTAGGGCATGCAGTAAATTAATTCACAGAGAATTTCAAATAAAAGGACATGGAACAGGTAGAATGTGGTGGTGGTGTCAAGTTCTTCCTAAGTGGTTAGCACTTCGAGAAGTTAGGGACAATTTGTTATACTTGTTGCACTTTTTCTTCTTTTTCCTTTTGGATTCCTTGGTCCTTTTGGCAAAGTGGAACGTGTGTTTTTCACTGATTCAGATCTCATCTAATAGTTTACTAAAGCATAAATTTGAAATTCCTGTAGTTCTTAAGATAAATGTCATGTCGAGTTACCAATTATGAGAAAACACTATTACTGAAATTATTCATTTCACCTTTGACCTTTAGGCTAATTAGCATCACATGTTTCAGCAGGGTAGTAATATTCATGTTTTTTGGAGAAGGGCTTTCTTCAGCATCTCTTATATTTCTCCTTATGAAGTAATGATCAGAATGTCTTCCATGCTACAATTTGAAAATTTGATAGCAGTTAATTTAAATCATTTGATTGTTTGATTCTTTAGGTGGAGGCAAAAAAGGCTGTTCCGAGGGAAGATCATCAAAACTTCAACAGAAACAATGGAAGTGTTCAAGGATCGCCTGGTCCTGCCCGCACGAAAAAGATATTTGTGGGTGGCTTGGCATCAACAGTCACAGAAAGCGACTTCAAGAGGTACTTTGATCAATTTGGGACAATAACAGATGTTGTCGTCATGTATGACCATAATACACAAAGGCCTAGAGGTTTTGGTTTTATTACTTACGATTCGGAGGAGGCAGTGGATAAAGTTTTATTCAAAACCTTTCATGAACTTAATGGAAAAACAGTCGAGGTTAAACGAGCTGTTCCAAAGGAGTTATCTCCAGGACCAACTCGAAGCCCATTAACTGGATATAACTATGGTCTCCATAGGGCAAGCAGTTTCCTCGATGCTATTACTCAAGGCTATAATTCAATCTCACTGGGAGGCTATGGCATGAGAATGGACGGTCGATTTAGTCCGGTATCTGTAGCTCGGAGTGGACATCTTCCATATACCCCCTCCAGTTATAGCACGGGACTAAGTTTGGACTCGGGGTTGAGCTCGAACTATGGGATGACTGGAGAATCAGGGTTGGGATATGGACGCAGCATGAACGGCTACTATAGAGGAAATCAAAACAGATATGGAAGTCCCATTGGATATAATATGGGTGATGGAGGAAATGGTTCTTTGTTGAATTCAACAAACCAAAACATGTGGGGCAATGAGAGTCTTAATTTTGGTACAAACTCTATGACCTCTGACACTGTTGTTGGCTCGAGAAGTGGGAATACTGGCATCGTTGGTGGTTTAGGTAGTATTGGAGGAACTTGGGGCTCCTCTCCCATTTCAGCTGAAGGTGGGGGTAATGGTTTTTTAAGCAGTGGTAATGTTGGCAACTATGGCAGCAGACAAAATAGTTTTGGTGGCAGGGGAGGTTACGATAGACACACTGTAGACAATGTGATTACATCGGCATATTCTGCCGGAAACGAGGTCGAAGATGACGGTTTTGGGAATTTGTATGGAGCTAATTCAATTTACGGCGATCCTGTTTGGCGTTCACCGTCTCCAGAGCTAGAAAGGTCTGCCTTCTTTGGTTACGGGCTCGGCGCTGCAGCTGCAGATGTTACACCTAAAAATTCTGTTGGTTATGTTGGAGGTGGTTATAGTGTTACTACTAGGTCAAATAGAGGTAAATGTTTTATATCTCGACTCTACTATACTCTTCTCTATGTAGTTCCCATTCCCAGTTAAATGTTTTCTGATTTACATTTAACATATAGAGAAGCGAAAATTCTCTTATTTTAATCAAGTTTGTGAACTGATCGATATAATATATCATGTTTCACGGATAACGACATTATCTTGTTCTCAAATTGTATTGATACATGCTGTAAATAGGTAATCGTGTACATTCCATGCCGATGTACTAATTTGTTTCTGATTGTTCATCAGGAATTGCAGCCTAGAACAAATTGCTGTATGAATACTGTAAGTTTATAGTAGGCAATGACGTATACTATTTTGAACAACAATGGAGGACCATGAATTACTCATAGCCCCTGGTGGAGGCTTTTCGGGCTACAAGTACATTTTAGAGGATATCAAAAGTACCTGTTGTAGACAATCAGCGAACCTGTCACCAGGCGATTTCAAAGGATTTTCTATGTGGTCTAAAGTCGAGCTTTCCAATATAGTTCTTGTTTCTTGAATTTTGTTGAGATGTGATGTGAACTTGGTAGCGGGACATTAGCGTTTTTTTCTTGCAATTGTGGTGATCTGAAATGACATGAGAGGAACTTCTCGTCCCATCTCTTCTGTAAAAGTTCCCGTGCTAGGTTTCTGGTTCAATTCTTGTTGGCAGATTGAACAGAAGGTTTGATTTACTTGGCTATGCTATGAAATGAAACTCTTAATTATTAAATTGAGTCATTTTTCATGCACTTATTTTCTTCTCCTTGCCTCTCTTTCATTGGATTACCAATTTTGAGTGGTAGAAATTTGAACTTCAGATATTTACGTTCTTCCACGGAGCATATCTTGACAAGAATACGATAGAATAAGTTAAAATCTTATTCGTTATATTATTCTGTATTATTGGGTGTTACAGATTAGGTTTAAATGAGCTTTCAAATCATTAGTCATAGTAGTTGTCAAGACAGAGCATTATTTTAGTGGTCCATGTGAAGGGGTTGGACGGTTAGGTCCGTATCTAGATGTGGAGATCCAAAGATGACATTAATTATGTGACTTTTTGTTTCTCTAGTTTTTCTAAAAACCTTTTAACTCCCCACTAAAGATAATATTTAAATTTATATGATTGCCTTCAGGGCAGATCTCCCAGTGACAAAGAGGGGGGCGATTAAGGCTCAACGCGGTAGTGTACAGAGTTCGATTCCCCACAAGGTGGAATTGGTTTTGTTGCAAGCGGGAGTTACCATAGGGTTAATAGTCCAAGTCTATCCATAAGCTCTCCACCCTGACTCTTGGGAGGTACATCATGCGATTTACCTCCTCCACNGGGGGGCGATTAAGGCTCAACGCGGTAGTGTACAGAGTTCGATTCCCCACAAGGTGGAATTGGTTTTGTTGCAAGCGGGAGTTACCATAGGGTTAATAGTCCAAGTCTATCCATAAGCTCTCCACCCTGACTCTTGGGAGGTACATCATGCGATTTACCTCCTCCACGATGGTTCAGGGCAGGGTCGGTGGGGGGCCCTCAAGGTTGGGGTTCAACCTTTTTTTAAAAAAAATTTATATGACATGTCAATCGGTCACCATCATTAAGACTAATTCGAGTTTAAAAGCGGTTATGAGAACTATTGTAAATTTATTTATAGTATTTTTATTGATTTACAATTTGTAACAATTGACGGAAAAAAGAAAATACTATTGGAGTCTTCACACCAGCCAACTATATGTGGCCAAACATATTCATTGTGCACACATTATCTAATGAAGCTGTTAGATCCCGAAAGAAAAATGGAAATGTGGTGGTAAAAATCGCCCTGATACTTACACCATGTTTGATCCACATTCTTCTCAAAATTAATTATTTCAGAACTAATTTTCAACCACATTTTTCGATAAAATAATGTTACACGTAAATTCAAAACTTTTCTTTATTTTTTAATCACATATTTTTCATCACATCACATCATAAAATGCATTCTTTTCTCAAAAATGTGCCTCAAACACCCCCTTAATAAGGTGATGTTTCATTGCTTATGAGAAGATGATTTAATAGGATAAATCTTCACTTGTCTTAGCATTGTTCATTACTTTGTATTGCATAAGATGAGGAAGTGTAATGAACCATGTCATTGTATTGATAGAGGAGCCATAACTTTTCACTATAATGATTGTCTTCATGAATTTGGGAAGCAGCCATGTCATAGTTGATCGTAGACTTTGGCTAAGGTTTCACTTGGGAGCCTTAGGCAAAATCATCGAGTGGTGCTTTCGATAATGATAATGACAATGACACTGGTAATGATAATAATGAATTAATAGAACGAATGATCACAAGCGAAAATTTCAGTGATAAAAGTCAGTAATATGTCATTTTGGACTTTGATAGTTTAGACGATGTTTTCGTCAGCGATTATCAACAACAATATCATCGGTGATATTATCGAGAATCATTGATAGTACTCACAAAATTTTATTATTTTTATATTTTTATATTTTTTATAAAATACTAACATATAAACTAAGGGTCCGTTTGATTGCCTTAGTTTTCCATGGAAAATCAACTGTTTTTTTTGTTCTTTTTTTTTTTTTTTTTTTTTTTTTTAGTAATGGCAACAAATTCTATCGACCATTGTAAAAAAAAATTTCACTATTATTAACAATTTTCATGCAAAATAAAATCAAACGAATGATATTCGATATGATTATTTTTTTTTTCAAATTTTTTAATTTTAATTTTTTTATTTTTGACAATTGGAACAAATTCTAGACCCAATAGTAAAAAATATTATCACTTTAATGGACACTTTTCATAAAAAATGAAGTCAAACGGACTCCAAACTTTCAGCATTTTTCATGAAAAATTATACCAATCAAACACACTTAATTACAATTCCCTGTAAAACATTTTCTAGGAAAATCTTTTCCCTGTAAAACATTTTCTTTCCACCCATGCAATCAAACGGACCCTTAGTGTCAAAATGTG
>CAIGRS010089545.1:0-13966 GCA_903798395.1 Fraxinus floribunda | reverse complement strand
ACAATTTCTATATAAAACATAGCCAAACGAATGATATTCGGTATAGTAAAAAAAATTGTAATTTTTTTAATTTTTTTTTCTTTTTTTGGCAATTGGAACAAATTCTAGACCCAATGGTAAAAAAAATATCAGCTTCATGGACAATTTCTATGAAAAACAAAGTCAAACGAATACCAATCTTTCAACATTTTCCAAGTTGAAAATTATACCAATCAAACACAATTAATTATAATTCATAGTAAAATAAATTTCAGACAATTCAATTCCCTGTAATTCATTTTTTTTCCACCCAAATTCCATCTTTGTAATCAAACGGACCCAAGTGAAACCATGTATGATCTACAGAAGTTCATACAAAAATATGTTCCCGATTATAGGCAAAGTCATTTTTTAAATGAAACTCTGTACCTTTGAATTTCTGACTTCCTGGTCAACAAAACTTTGAATTTTTCTCCACAGTTTTTTTACATGTTTCCAACTTGGGTTCAGGTCCTTTTTCGGCAACTCTTGCTGCCAAAAAGGCAAAATGTGCTACCCATTTACAAGGTGACCAATTGAAATCTCCTCCGCACGTTAGGCTGCCCAATCTCCAAGTTGGAAAGCAGAATTTGAAGGAACCTATTCGATGGTGGCTTTTATGAATAGCCCAAAAGATTGATTAGCTCAAAGGCATCAACTTGTAGGTAGCCCTAATGATTAGACGAAAATGTTTGGTTTGATTGATTTTCAATCTCTTGTTTTGGGTCGTTAGATCGATTGTAGCATTAAGTCCCCGTTTGGTGCACATTACTTTCAAAGGAATGCATTTTTTTTGTTGATATAATGGAGAATATGTGGTTAAAAAAGAAGGAAAAATTATTGATGTAATGGAAAATATTATTTTATTGAAAAATATGTGGTTAAAAATGAGTAGAAGAATGAGAATGAAAAAAAAAATGTGGCCCAAACAGGGGCTAATTCTGTAAGTCCGTGTAAGTCCGTGTATGCCTGGAGTAGTTATACGCGAAATTTTGATCAATACAATTTATTTATCTAATCAATAAAAAAAGAAAAAAAGGAAAGACCAATAACCACACAAAAAAATCAAGAAGCTTACCACTACATCTGAAGTTGTAGCCTCAAAAAATGAAGCCTTGGCCTTTAAATCCTGCATCACAGCCTTTAGAGATTCAAGTTGGTTCTCCAGACCTTCACCTCTTCTTTTCCATATTTCAATTGTTTGCTTGGATGCTCTTTCAACGTAGTGGTCTACTCCCAAATCTGGAATACAATTTCATCAGAGCATATGGAAAATAAATTGAACTCTACTCCCATATGCTTTGATTATGAGCAATTTCCATCAATCATTTAAAATTTATGTTCCCAATCTAGCGTGCCAGGCTACACGGTTAAGATTAAACTCAGTGTACTGACTCAATAACTTGGTATACATCCTATCCACAAAAGATAATAGCTTGATTATTTCTGGAAATATCCATTTCATAAATTTAAATTCCTAGCCAAAATCAAGCTTGCTATAGTTCAAACCCATAGAAATTTCGTTCAAAAAAATTTAATCAGGTTCAAGCATCCAAAAGTACTACAGTTGCAGAAGACAAACATATTCCAACAGAACTGTTCTTTTTCAAATGCCAAAGGGTCAAATGTCATATTGTGAAAAAGAGACAGATTTTTTCATTACCATTCCCCAAAAAAGCCCATCCAAACAAGATAATGTACAGTAATGCCTAATGATTGTGTTGTTCTATAGTTTATACTATTTGTCCGTTCACAAACAGAACTTAAGAATGTAAAACATTATTACAGAATTTTAGTCAAAGGCAAAACGCTTATAAAAAAATAAACACTCATAACCAAATTGACAATTTAGCTACTATAGTTGCAGGCATTACCATAAATTCATTGGTGTGAATCAATCGACCCGAGAAAATGCCACTTTGCCTAACGGAACCTATTCACCAACAAAAAAATGCACAATCAGTGGATACATGTGCAATTACAAATTCGTTTTTTTCTTTTCTTTTCCCGCTCCTGGTGTAGAAGTTTTGAATTTTACCATGATGTTGTGGCGGAGTTCAACGTAAGTTTCTGTACAAGGTTTACAAGGTTGGTGCTCTCATTAGGACCGAACCCGAATTTTCGAGTATCTAATAGGTGGAACCGTCAGGTCCAAATTTAATAATGGAACCGTTCAAGTTCAGTTCCATGATTCCAGATTTTCGTACAATAATTAAGTTATTTAATATTTGTAACAACACTACATTAATTCAACTAATGATATGTTCAGTTTTAGCTCTAACAAAATAACGTAGTCCAATCCCATGATATCTTTTGTGCCTCTTTTTGTTGAGTTCTTTATAGATTTAGCTGTTAAAAATCACAGGAAGATGAGAATAGAGAGCTCATAATAATGAAGAGAAGCGCATCCAAGCTTCCAATTCGATTTCTCTATAATGGCATTACGGTAGAATAAGAATTTCGGTAAAACTTAGGTCAATTGATTAAGTTGGGACTGTGCTTTAAATTATAAATAATAAAAATCATATTTTGGGTTTGGGCCAAATTAATTAGTTAGCAAATTTATTTAGAAAAAATAAAATAATTAACTTATTTAAGATAAAAAAAATGTTATGGAGATTCAATTCTTATTCGGTTCTTCAGTTCTCGATCTAGAACCGATAATCGATTCAAACCCGTTGATTCTCAATTCAGATACCCGTTCGAGTATTCAATTTAAGAACAATCGCTCGGTTCAATTCGATTCCATTCGGGAGTTTTATCCAGCCTTAATTCTCATTCATGAAGCCCTTGAGTAGATCACTTTGGTCAACTCTTACGAAAAGTGCTATCTATAGATTTTAGGTTAGGTTACATATAATATGAGTTTATCTAAAAGAGAGGCGCTTCTGTGAGAATGTTTCAAGGCTTGAATTCTCCAAAACGCTTATGAAACTTAAGACTTGCTCAGAGTCAAAACGAACATAACAATAAGAACTCGAAAATGTTAAGGAGGTTATTGTTCAAGTAATATTGTGTTGGTTTCCACCAATTCAAAATATCGCATTCAATGATTGGCCAAGTTAATACGATAATATTCTACTACAGAAGGTTCAAACTCATAAGGTACTTATCCTGATGCACTAACTTTTCGCTTGATCTCTCTATTAGGGTTTGCATAGTCTGTTGCAATAATTTTAACTCATGTGGAGAATTGTTGAAAATTGGTTTTATGAGTTTGTTTGACCAATTTTTGACCAATTATTTGAGTGTGTCCCCATAATTGAAAAAAATATTTCTTTGGCTAAGCGTTCTAGTGTTGTACTTTGTACGTATATTTATTTTCTTAAAATAGATCTTGGGTGAATGAGAAATTAAAGTAAAAAGATGTCACTTGAAATTGAAATAATTTGGAAATAAAATGGTGGAAAATAGGTAACGTATCTAATCCCACGTGGGAAAAGTAAAGAACAAAAGCTTTATATAGCTCAATACCGATACTTGGGTTTGGACCATAAGGGGTACCATAGTCTTTGAGGAGAGATGAGCTGCATGCTTGTAGGTTGGGCCAAATCCTACATGCACAAGATGTTTTGTTTTCTAGAAATTGACGATTTTTCTTTAAAAACTTGTCTGTTTCAGCTGTTGCCATCGAGACAGGTTGTGATTGTTTAAAACACAACTTTTAAGTAGTTATGTCTTTCAAACACGACATTTCAACTTCTACAAATAGACCTTCATATGCAAGATTTTATTTATTCCAAAATTACTTTTGATTCTCTCCAACAAAATAATACTTCCTCCGTCCCATAATGATATGATTCGTTTCCTTTTCGTCGTTAATAATTATATGTCACTTTCCTTGTTGAGAATATAGTCAATATTTTAATTTCTATTATGCCCTTATTTAATGTGTCTTATTATCAACAAATATGAACTATTCATATTTAAATTATTATTTAATGGAAGGGCATATTAGGAAAATATAAGAAAAAATTATATTGTCAACCATATTAATTACATTTTTTAAGTTGTGGGAAAATGGAAGCAAACCTATTTCTGGGAAGGAGGGAGCATTCCTTTACCTCATGCACTATTTCGTAATTTGCATTTCAATCCCGAATATTATTTTCTTGAATATTCTAGTCTTCTTCCAATTTATAGAGATCAAAACATTAGTAAGTTCGTCATGTCTTGTAGTGTAGTGTTCTACCATTACAAGTCAAAGTCGTATCTTAGAAAATGAAGACTTGCAGCACTAGTGTGAAGCATTATTGGATCTTAAGGAGAAAGAATCAAATTCTTGCCTTGGCCATATTATTTTTTGCTTTATTTCTTTCACTGAGTCAGTTGAAACTCTATCCAATTTTTCACTTACCAAATAGATATTTTGAACATAAATTGGAGCAAGATAAATTCCATATATTACATTATTTTCCCAACAGATTCCACAAATTTATAGTTCTTTAAATTAGGAAAAGAGAGAAGCATTTGGGAACTACACAAGTCGCATGCCTTGTTTAAAAAATATTTTGGCATAAAACGCAACATATTCAATTTGTACTATCGTTTCTTCGATGATGACAGATTATTTTAATAATTATAGATGTTGAAATCCACCAACAATGGCATGAACATCTTCTTGTCCAATGTGCTACGCACCAATGTCGTTTTTCACACTTTATATTTCTAAGAGGATATTTAATTGGCTATGAATTGCACTAAAAAGTATATCATATTACCATAAAATGCTTACATGGCAAGGGAAAATGATGTACCAGACATCTTGATGTAGGAAGATCCGAGTCAGATGATATCGAGTTGTCCGATAGCTCGTTGATGGCATTGAGGTACCATAAGTTGATGGATCAGCACAAAAATGGCAAGTAATCGACGATATTTCATAATTTGAGCCATTTTTAGACACGTTTCGATATTTTGGCCATAACTTTGACTACGATTGTCTAAATGAGGCTCATAACCCCAATTCGTAAAGCTCTTTTGGGCGCACACGTCGTGGCCACCGAGCTTTGCTCTGTGCGCATCCATTTTAAGGGCAAAATCCGATGTTTTCTCTTCCGAACCCCCAATTTTAGTTTTTTTTTTTTCTTTTTTGGTAATATCTCGTTTACCTTTTTAACATAGATTATGAACTCAATTTGAGCCAAATTTTTGAGATATTATTTCTTTTATTACGTACTTTCTTTTGGCATGATTACTGTGATTTTGCTATTTTTGATAAAATTTCGATAATTGCAATTTTCTAGCTATTTAACTTGACTTGTGGGTTGTTTTCGCAGATTGGATGAATAATAAAGAATTTTCTTGTTTTCTTGATGTTCTTCTCTATTAATTATCTGCTGAAATCAGCTATAGAATAATCGGTATTCATCAAAAGCTATTTTCGAGACGAAAAAAAAAAGAAGAGAGAGAAAAAAGTTTTTGAGTCAGTTTATACAATTTTCTAAAGTTACTTTCTCCGATTAGATGACCTTTTAAAGGAAACAAGTCAAAACTTAGCAAGCTAATTCTCAAAGCAACCAATTCAATTTAACCTTAATTTTTTAGAAAAATTATTACTAAAATTGTAGATGTTGAAATTGATAGAATAAGTATGAGATTTGGTAAAATATTCACTATACTATGTTGTTGTTCATGTATTTGTGTGAGTAGCGGATCGTGGTACTAGTATTAAACAAGATTGAATCTTATGCACAAAGGGTTCGAGTGTGTTTCTATAGCATGTTCTCTATAGTAGACAAATATTACAATGCATAAAGACCAAGGTTTATATACTAATTAAAAAAATATGTATATATTTTTATAGCATATATAAAAACATCAACGCGGTAGGTAAAACTTCAAAACAAAGTTGAAGTGCCATCCATTGTCCCCGCTATACAATTGTTCAGCTTCTTGAAGCACTGAAGTCCAAATAAAGAAGCCAATATTCTAGGAAAGAAATTAATTTCCCTTGCAAGATCAAAAAAGGGATGAAAGAATATAAGCCATTTAGACATTTCGATAGAGGGCAAGGAGAAAGTGAATCAAATTGACAATACACTTCTCATCAAAGAAATACTAGAAAAGGTTCGTAAGATACAACCTTAAATTATTTAGTAAACTAATCCAATTATTAATATCTGACCAAATTCTAAATGAACTTAGGGCATGGAGAAAGTGAATGAAATTGACATACATTTCTCATCAAACAAATACTAGTAAATTAGGTTCATAAGATACAACCTTAAATTATTCAATAAACTCCGACCAAATTCTAAATGAACTTAAAACAACGCTGCTTTTGAAATTGCATCAAAGGCATATTCAATGCATGACTTGAATTTATTTGGATCGATGAAACCTTTCTCCACCGACATGACAATTCTCAGCTTGTCCACATAGCTCACAATTGTTACTTGAAGACTCTGCATAATTCAGCATGCACAACATGTTATGAAGAACCAATTAATTCAATGTAGATATATATAATTGCAGGCTTTGCAGCATTGAAATTTTTTTTAAAAAAAATAATGAAACCTCTATCGAGCAAATCAAAGAGACTATAATCAATTAATCTCATTCGAGAATCCATATGTCTGTATCTGAGAGATAAAGCTGAATCTAATTTTAAAAATACAGAAAAACTGTTTATACGGAAGTATACAATACCTGTGGTACTCCAGGCACGGTAAAGTACAATCCTTTAATTGGGATATCAGCTAAAGCCATTTGTTCCACCGGCCCAATCATATTTGATATCATCAGGCTTGAATTATTTAATGTGCCATAGATGTATCGAGCAGTTGTCTGTTGCATAAAACCCAAATTATTTAGGATAGTAATTTTTCTGAAAGATTTTCATTAGCAATTAATTTTTGAGAAATTGGTGACGAATTCTATCATTACCATATCTGTTTTATTGTAGTGACAAACGAAATCTTGATCGTATAAGCTTTTTTACATGGAAGCCAAAAAGTAAACTAGAAAACTCTGGTAAAACATGAGATCAAATAAGCTTTTTTACATGGAAAATCAATATACATACCTCAGGGCCTCTAAACTTTGTGATGGCGTCAAGAAACTGACCCCTCAGATAAACTGATGCAGAATTTCTCTGCCTCTTGATTAATTGACGGGTTTTGTCAACAAATTTGAGTGGATTGTTTAATTCAGAGGCAGTCAATTTTGGAATAGAAACGTGCAAGAATGCAAAACGATTACCCCATGGCATTTCTGCATTAGGTTTGTTCATCTCACTCACTGACTTGTAACCTCCAATGGCCCTAGTGTTGAGTAGTACAAGTGCTGTACAGTTCGCTTTACTTGAATCTTGATTCTCTCTTTGCATGTACAATCGGGTTCCAAATATGATTACCCCAGTAATCACGTCATTAATCGTCTGTGAAAGAAATGCAATCCTTAAATGAATGAACTTACACGAGCAACAAAAAAAAATGTAGAAAATTGACAATAACAAAACAAGGAAACAAGAATAAGAAGCGCCAAATAGCTTACCACTTGAAGCTTGGTCTTGATTTCCTTGACATGTTCAAGTGAAAGGGTAGTTGTAGTTACAGAAAATGGTCCACACTCAACTCCATGCCCGGATCTAATAGGTGATTTATCATCTTCAATCAAACTGCTTTTCAACAGATTAAATCCGAAATCATATGCAGTGTTAATCAACCCTGAAAAAACCCTGTTCACGTGCCTAAGAAAACCATGGCTGTGACGATTAGGCTTCTGGTTAGAACCACGCGATGGGAATGTTAATGGCATAGAAGGATTGTCAAGTCTTCGTAGACAAGACAGAAGGGCTCCCATTATAGAATAGCCATCACCAAGTGAATGGTGAAGTTTGAATATCATATTCCCAGCTGCATGGTTTGTTGGATAGTTAAATATGTGAGCTTCCCACAAAGGTCTATTTTCTGGAAGTTGCTCCCATGCTAGTTTTGATAAATACTCGTTAAAACATTCATCGTAATAATCAGTTGACAAGCCAGTGGGAAGAACTGGTATATTTACATGATCTTTTAGATTTACCTCCACCCTTTTCCATTTCTTTGCTCCTCTCTCCCCGGAAACCTGCTTGGAGTACAAAAAATCACTTCTTGATTATTAACTCGCCATTTTGTGTACACCTAGTTAGAAATATTATAATCTCTATGTTTTCGACAACTAGTTATTGGATGAAATACAGTCTTGAAACATGTCTATCAAAGGATTATAACGAAAAATTTAAGTTTATTCCCGAACACTAGTAACATGATTTTACCACGGTCGTGCCTCAACCTTGAAAACAAAAACGACGAGCATCAAACAACTCACCATGATTGAGGAAAAGCGACGATTCATGGGTATGAATAATTCTCTGAGGAATGGCATGGCAATGGACTCATCAATTGGAACTTCTAGTTCCATAACACCTAAAATACTTAATGATAATGCTGAGCTCTTCAGATATTGAGCACCAGGACTCATCGGCTCTAGTGCTTCTTCTGGTTTGAACTCCATAGTATTTTGGATGTTCATCCTCCTACTGATTTGATATATTTATAGAAATTCAGTCAGTTTGTACAAGGTTCGTCCATATGGGCAGATCTACAGTGGGAGCTGTGGAGTTCAATGTCCCCACACTAAATTTTAAATCCAAGTCTTCGTAAGATTTTGCACAAGATCAAAAAAAAAAAATTACTTATAATTTTCAATTTTGTCTCCACCGAGCCGAGGCTCCGTCATCGGCTCAAAAAAATAATAAAAAAAAAATTGAGCCGGCCCGACTCGGCTCGTAAAGGTCAGAGCCGAAGCTTGGGTCGAGCCTAAAATTTTTGGCCGAGCTCGGGCCCAAAAGTGCCCAACCTGTTTTGCTCGAGCTGAGCCCTAGCTTTGAGTCTCGGCTTGTTGATCTAGCTATAGAAATTAGAGTTAGAATAGGAAGGGTGGGTAGCTGCTACATAATAGACGTTCATGTCTAAACAATTCTGGAAAAATGACCAAACGTGAACATTGAGCTTGTGTTTGACACCGATTTTGGAAAAAAATGAATTTTGGAATAATAATTAATGGAAGAATGTTTGATTGAAAAGCAATGAAAAGTTTTAAATTTGTGTGTAATATTTTTTTTATTTGAAGAATGTGGTTGAAATGAAAAATGAAAAAAGAAAAAAATGAGAATGAGTATGAGTATGGGTGTCAAACACGGCCTGAATAGATTCTCCCAAAACGAGAATGAAACGAGGAACTAGGATTGAACTATGATAAATATGTGTATTGAGGTGTCCTCACAAGTTAGTAGTTATCATTACCTCCATCCATTATAGATAGTTTTCTTCTATTTTCACAGAAAATATAATTAATATAGTTGGAACAATAACTTTTTCTTATAATTTTAGTAATATAACTCGACATTGAATAATATTTTAAGTAGGAGTAGTTCATATTTATTGATAAAAAGACACGTTAATTGTTGGAAATTATATTAAAGTGTCAACTTTCAAAATTATTACATTTTATTTTTCATTTTTGGTTTAATTAAAATCATAATTTATAATATAACATATACTTAAATATAGAGATGACAAAATGGCTCGACGATTCGGACTATCCGTAACAAAAATGGCTTGACTGCTCAGGCCGTCTGTGGCTCGGCTCGAGAAAGCCCGAGCAGAGCTAGCTCATAGCTCGAAACCACATAGCCCCATTTTGGGGCAACAACTCTAGCCCGTGTGACCCAAGCCCGTATCACGGGCAATTTTAGACCTGGACAAGCCGAATCTGGAAAAAAAAAAAAAAAAAATTAGATTTGAAGCTTGAGGGAAAAAGAAAAAGTCGGCTCGGTCTGTTAAGGTTCGAGCCAAAAGTTCAGGTCGAGACTCAATTTTTTGGTTGAACTTTTGTTCGGCACGACGAGGCCAAAAAAAGTTCGAACACTTTTTCCTCCAATTGAGCCCGAGTTTCGAGTTTTGACTCGTTGACACGATTACTTAAATATTTAAATGGAGGTTATGAATTAATTAATTTTGCATTATTGAGAGGGTTAATTTTTCCCTATAAAAGGGATGGTGATTTCATTGTTAGATGCATCATAAAAAGATACAACTTGAATACATAAAAAATACTCCATTTATATTTCATACTATATTTTTATAATTTTGACAACTCGATAAGAGATTCTTCTTTAACTTCCTATGGTGTGCCAATAGAAGGAAAACATGATGTGAGCTATATAAGTTTTATCTTAAAGCCATGTAGCGTCGAAAGTACCCACGAAGAGGAGATAACACCACTTTAAACAGTACCCTTTACGTGACTCTCTAAAGCTTGTTTTTCCTAACTCTCTACTTATGTCTTATGATTATATTATTATTGAATTATAATTTTTATGCTAATTTAATTTGTTGTGTTAATATATAATCTATACATAAATCACCCATTTTTTCCAACATAAATAAGGGCATATTTAAAAAAAAAAAAAAAAAAAACTAAAAAATCAATTATAGTCTTAACAAGGAAAATTGTCCATATTTGAGATAAGCGAAAAAAAAAAGAAGCAAAATTATCTTTATGGTATGGATGGAGTATTATTTTTCGTTCTCAATGTAAGTAGTGGCTTCTATTTTGGGGTCATAGCAAGATTGAACACCTTATATATCGGATTTCAACATCTACAATTAATCATCTATCGTCTAATTCTATGGCATGTCAACTATTCCCTAAACTAAAATGTGCAAGAATATAACAATGCATTTAACCTTGTTTGGACCACAAGGTTGAAAAAGCAGTAGATTGAGATAGTGCCATTAATCCAAATCTTTACGTCTCTTGTCCTAATTAAATGCAACTCTTACTTTTCTCAATTACATTACCTGTTTATTAATTAATTCAAAATTAAATTTAATTAACTTTGAGCACGATTAAATATGCTATATATTTTTTTATCAATGTATAATAATAATAATAATAATAATAATAATAATAATAATAATAATAATAATAAAACCTTAAATAGACTTGTTTAAATATTCTTTTATTATAAAAAGGTCAAGACTCCATATTTAAAAGTTAATTAACTCAAATAATAAAGTCTTAAAATGAAAAATGAGATTTTTAATGAGTCCAATCAACTCTTTAATCCTTTAACAAAACTGAAGAAAAATGACAAAAATACCCAATGAAATAGATAAAAATAAGTATTGGATAAGATAATTGTGTTTATTAATATATTAAAATGCGTGATTAACAATGAAACTTGATTATCGATAATTGATTTATAAATTTGTCAAATAGAGTCTCTAAGTCTTCTAACATTATGGTAAATATTATTAATTAGCCAAAATGTGACTACCATTATATTAAGATTAAAAATATATAATGCATTAGCTCTTATCGGTGTAATTTTATCAGTTTAGTCTACATTTGGCTGCCAAGATAAATGCTTATTTCCGTTCTGTGAGATTTTTAACAAAAGTGATGTCATCTCTTGTAGTATGTCATCTTCAAGTGTGTCACACTTTCTCTAAGCGCCTGTTTGGTACGGCTTATGAAAAAGCAGTAGATTGAGATAGTGACATTATATATAAGAGCTTAAATATTTCTTTCTCAATAATAATAATAATAATAATAAAAGCTTAAATATTCTTTTATTATAAAAGATATAATACATAAATAGATAGAAATAAGTATTAGATAAGATAACAGTGTTTATTAATATATAAAATGCATGATTAACAATGAAACTTGATTATCGATAATTGATTTATAAATTTGTCACATAGAGTCTCTAAGTCTTCTAACACTATGGTAAATATTATTAATTAGCCAAAATGTGACTACCATTATATTAAGATTAAAAATATATAATGCATTAGCTCTTATCGGTGTAATTTTATCAGTTTAGCCTACATTTGGCTGCCAAGATAAATGCTCATTTCCGTTCTGTGTGATTTTTAACAAAAGTGATGTCATCTCTTGTAGTATATCATCTTCAAGTGTGTCACACTTTCTCTAAATATTCTTGCTTTCACTACGTTAGGCATGGTACATGTGCCTCACAACCCCTTAGGGAGGGCAACGAGGCGGATATTGGACGGGTCGGTCAATCTCACTCCCGACCCATCGATTATTTTTATTACCTTATCTCGTACTCATACCCGATTAAAGCGTAACGGGGCAGGGCAAGTCCCTCGCCCCATTTATTTTTTTTCTTTTTATTTTTTATTTATTTTAAATTTTGCTTTTATTTTTTTTTATGTCTTTGGTTAGTAAATATTAATATATTATTACCTTTTTACTCATTTGTTTAAAGCAACTTATGTTTTCTTTAAAAATTATTTTTTATTTATTTTAATTTTTGGTTTTATTTTTTTTATGTTTTTTGTTAATAAATATTATTATTTTTTTACTAATTTGTTAAAAACAACTTATATTCTCTTTAAAAATGATAATAAATTTATTATTTTTATTCGATAAAAAACTTAAAATTTAAATTAATTTTAAATAAGGCGTGTAACGGGACGGAGATTACGTTTCCCGTACCCGTCCCGTACCCGTCCCATACCCGTTTCAGGGTAATGCTCTTCGTCCCATCCCCGCCCCTGTACCCGGTTGGGCGGGTAATCCTCGTCCCGAATGAGTATCGGGTTGAGCGGGTTTTATTGTCATCCCTACAACTCCTCAAGCACTTCAATGTCATAAATAGGTTTTAAAAACAAAACAAGCAAATATATTTTACACTGAATTATGTTAAATGTTTGAATGGGCTTGTGGATCGGTTGTGTCAAAAAGTTAACACGGATGGTTCGTGCAGTCTTATTGTTTTGAATCTAGATCGAGATGCCAAGCATAGGAAGGCCTACCAAAGTAAGTAGTCCTTTGGTCAAGCACCAAAACTATTTTCTAACTACTTGTGTCCAAAGACAAGTCATTGTCTATAGTATTCCATATAATCACGATTCTACTAAATGCGTGAAACCAATAACGACAAACAAAAACATGACAAACAAAATCATGCCCCAAAATATGACTTAAAACATTGACATTAATTGTGATAGAATACAAACATCGAAAAATTGGATAGTTACAGACTGAGACCCTTTATCATTATCTACTATATAAAACACTTTACCAACATGTTGAGACCCTTCCGTGTAATAGGAATCATGTCTAGTTTTTATTTTTGTTTTTAGTAAAATCATGTGTCATTAATTGTGATAGAATACAAACACCAAAAAATTAGGTACTAATTCCACCTTCAAACGCATAGATACATGAACAATATGTCATGGTAATTAATTTACTAATTTCATGCTCACTCTATCAACCGAGTTGATCTTATAGTTGTGGATGTAACACGAGAAAAATCACATCGATTCCTAGAACCGTGAGCAAGAACCTGGACATGTTCTTGATGGCGGATTTCAACATCTATAATTAATCTAATTGTCTGTTATGTCAACTATTTCCTAAACTAAAATGTGCAAGAATATAACAATGCATTTAATCTTGTTTGGACCACAAGGTTGAAGTAGTAGATTAAGTCTTTGTAAATATTATTAATTAGCCATTTAATTTGGTGACATTATAGCAAGTACGTGCTTTCTCATGTATAAAATGAATAATATGCGTGATGTTTTTGAAGTGTTAATATTGTTTTTTGAAAGTAGTAGATGTAATTGATAATGTTAAAGGAAAAAATAGACTCGTTTAAAAAAACTCACTATAGTCGATTTTTACGAATAATTTCAAACGACTCTAGTCTTTTCATAAAAACGATAACTAGAGTGAACAATGTGTATTGGAACATGATGATAACCGAAGTCTTTCAAACTCGAATATAAATAACAAATTTAACTACAAATTCGTAGAAAGAGACTACAAGTGTGTCAAAATGACTTTGGTAATTTTCCGAAAAGACTAGTCTTTTTAAACAAATGAAGTCAATTTAGGAAAATAACTCTTGTCATTT
>CAIGRS010089519.1:0-16897 GCA_903798395.1 Fraxinus floribunda | reverse complement strand
TTGTTCTTGAAAGTCTTAGAACTTTGACCGTGCTTAACAACATTGACTTTAGCCACAATAGGATTGAACTATTTCTTTTCTGAATTTCTGCTGTCTTCTTTAATTCCAAGTCTAACAATCAATTCTTCGACATTCATCTCCTTTCGCTTGTGCTTAAAATAATTCTTGAAATCTTTCCTCGTGGGTGGCAGTTTTTCAATAATTGCAGCAACTTGGAAAATTTCACTCAAAATCATCCATTCGACATGAATCTCATGAAGAATCACTTGGAGTTCTTGCACTGACTGATTACTGTTTTGGAATCCACCATCTTATAATCTAAGATCCGACCAACAATGAATTTCTTGGTCCCGGCATCCTAGTCTTATATTTCCGATCCAATGACTCCCACAACTTCCTAGCAGTTTTCAAAGTACTATACATGTTGTATAGCGAGTCTGCTAAGCTGTTCATAATGTAATTTCGGCATAGAAAGTCCGAATGTTACCACACATCTAGTGCGCTGATAGCTGGAGCATCCTCCTCACCCTCTTTGAGTTTCGGAGTAGATTCAGTTAAGAACCTCGCAAGATTCAATGTGGTCAGGTAGAACAATATTTTCTGTTGCTACCTTTTGAAATTCATTTCATTGAATTTCTTCGATTTTTCTCCATGATTCACCGGAATAGTAAAGGCATGGCTAGTTTGTTGAGCCACAACCTGACTCATAGCATAGTTTGACAATTTAGCCACAGTAGTATTTGGCTCTTGAGGGACAATAAAACTTGGCCCTTGAGCTATAGTAGAACACGCAGTCTAATTTTCAGTAGCCACAATTTGGGTTATGTCCACGTTGGTTAATTCGGTTGCCATTTCTGAAATTAACCATAAGTTTCTGAAATCAACAATATAAGAAACTATTTTTTTTTCTGAATCTATTTTAAGTTTGTTAGAGAAAATATTCGTGAACGAATACCGGTTTAACAAATATTCGATTTACAACACATGTCGAATACGAAACTTACCGTATATACAATTTACTGGATATGCAACTAACATATTGTATATGAAAATAACATACCGTATATGCAACTACCATACCGAATATGCAGTTTATTGTGTAGACAATAACTTACCGAATAATAGTTAAGATATAACGGATTAAATAATTTGCTAGTCACAACAAACAACATAAGTTATATAAATCACGATAAAATAGAACAAATAATCCAAATAGTAGAGAATTAAAATTCAACTGAACTTGAAAAATCGAGGCATGTGTAAACACAGTTTTCTTAAAACGGATTTGTCCCCTCACCGTAGGTACTTGAGATTTAATTTGAGCATCTTTTTTTCAGGATACAATGGTAAATCAGTAGAGTTCGAGTACTGTAGATTCCATTCTGACAAACTGACTTAGTATCTGGACAATATCACCGTTAAGACCTAGACAGATAATAAATTATGTAAGCAGACATAGATTTTTCGCGTGCTTTGGAACTGTAATGCGGATGGTGTATTCTTCATGTCTGGATCAGTGGAAAAACGAGGCTTCATATAGACTTAAACCCAGTAATGACAAGTTAAATCATGTCCATTAACTCAATGACAATAACTATTGGAGTTTCAACAGTTTCAAACGTTAATGGCAATAATCATTGAAGTTTTAGCAGTTTCAGAAACCAAAAATCAGTTGTTGAAAGCAAAAAAATTGGCAAAATGTAGGCCTTTCTAATGAGCCAATTTTTGGTTAATTCGGTTCAACATTCGTGTACGCAGGTCACGCCCGCACACAAGTTCAAGGTCCAAAACCTAGTTCGATCCACCCACTGTGCACGCACGTGGAGAGAGCTTTTATGCTACACATAATTACACACTTCCAAAGTATAGCCATATATAAAATGGTTCTTGCTTTTGTAAACTTCCTATGTGGGATAAACTCAAATTTAGTTTTCCATCCAACATAAAACCATATTCCAATTGTCCACTTTCAACTCCAATGTCTCATTCACCCGAGTTTCATTATTGGCAAGTAATTACATGATTTCGATATTCTCCCGGATGAGAACACAAATCAATGTTAATTTTCTAAAATAAGCAAACGGGTTCCACTCAAAATTTATGTCAAAGTCAACAATTCACCTCATTTTTTCCAACATTTTTTGCCCCCGGCTCTGCCCATGATCTCAATCACCTACATCGTATGTTAGATAAATCGCATGTAACCACATTGTGCTAATACTCTGAACTAGGGCAACAAATGTATGTATATAAAAAACACGAGAGAAAAAATTTTCATCATGCCAGTTCTATATGCATATATGGCGAGTCTGTTCATTTAATCTTGACACATCGAATCTTTAGCCATTCAAAATGCAATACCTCGATATCCAACATGGTGAAAGAGACACAAAGTGTGTGATGCCAATGTATTGAATTTTGAGTGGCTCGATGTTTGAGATATCGTAATTTGAATGAACATTCCTACCACGTGTGGATATAGAATTGTCCTACCATAACTTTTTTTCAAATGGTTGTGAATAACAAGTGAATATTAGCTGTGAATTTATTGTTAAAATTAAAGTTTGATTTTGATCGAAAATTATAAGTACCTTACAATGTTTTCAAAAAAATACTCACGTGAATTGGAAAATTATACTTTAAGCATATTGCTTGTTTCTGGATTTGAGCATGTGAATTGGGATTTGATTTTGGACTATCTTGACCATGGCTGGTTTTATCTACTTTATTTCTTTTTACTCAACTATGTTATTCTAAACCTTCCATTGGCAAAACTCAATTTTATATAGAGCCTGTTTGTTTCACATTATTTTAGGCTGAAAATGAATAATTTGGTCGTTTTTTTTTTCAAAAAGCTGGGACCCACCATGACACAAGATGGTCAAAAAATGCGGCTCATCCACTGTGCAATGGTAATAATTTTTATACAAATGAGAAACAAGCAGGTTAATAAAATGATGTAAAAGACAGGAAAATGTATTGTGTAGCGAGATTGTATCCGATTTATTCATTTTCAATTCAGTATAATAAGGTTGATCGACTTTCATTTTCTTGTAGAAGTAGTCACTCATCGTCAGTTTTGAACAATTATATCATTCAACTTCCACTTGCTTATAAGTCTGGTCATTTTGTCTAATGTCGTATATTAAATAGAATGTCGATCACATGGTGATAAAGGTATGTGAGGTATCACCTCAAGTAATAACACTAATGACAAATGAGATGTCTATCACCACTTCATTTGTACAAGTTCGTATTGAAGTGGATAGACTCGTGGGAAAGTTGACGTGCAATAGGATTCAGCTTTCAACTTTGCTACTTTTTCATGTAGCAGAGGCTTAAGATGTCAAATCTCATGTTGGCATTTTAAAGTTAGCTCCGCAGGTGTCGATGACTCACTTGGTAAATCATAAAGCTAGCATATTGTAACATTTTCGGAATTTTGCTACGAATTATAGGAATTTAACAACATTTTTATGAAATTTTAATTGAATTATTATTATTATTATTATTATAGTGTTCGATTTATTGTCCTTAGCAGGGGCGGAACCAGCCCGTTGAAGTAGGAGGGTCCCAGAGTTTAATGAGTGGGAGTTCACGAGGGTTTGAGGGTAGCGCCCCGATTTGTTTTTTTGAAACATTATTTGTTAAAATAAGGAAAGTTGATACTTTGTGATGGAGAAAGTAAACAAATGAACATAAATTAATGTACATTATTAATAAAAAAATTCAAAAAAGTATAAAAGAAAGTACTAATATTATTATAAGCGTTTCTTTGGAGTTCTCATGCTTTGATAATGTTGTATAACTACATCATCATCAATCCTATCGAATACATCCTTCTCAATATACACAAACAAGTTATGATTTAACCATTTATCATTTATTCGATTGCACAATTGATTCTTGACATAATTCATTACAAAAAATACCATCTCCACCGTAGCAGTAACAACTGAAAAAATTAATGCCAATGTCAAAAGCTTGTATACTAACGGATATACTTAATTTTTTTTTTTGTCACAACCAACTTTTGTATTTGGATTGGTATAATTTAAGTTTTTTATTCATTTGAGGACAAAATGGTAAATACAAAAAATAAAATTTTAAAATAAAAAAAAAAAATTATTAAAAAATTGTGTTGGGGGGGGGGGGTCCAGGTCCCCCCCCCCTCTCTCTACCGTAGCAGTAACAACTGGAAGAATTAATGCAAATGTCAAAAGCTTGTATATTAACGGATATACTTCATTTTTTTTTTGTCACAACCAACTTTTGTATTTGGATTGGTAAGATTTAAATTTTTTATTTATTTGAGGACAAAATGGTAAATACAAAAAATAAAATTTTAAAGTAAAAAAAAAAAAAGATGTATCTCTTGTCTTGGAGTCTACAGCGAAGTTGCTATTTCACGCTAAATGAATCTCTCCAACAATTTGTTCATGGATAGACAGATAGTACAATCTCAAGTTAAAAATTGAAAAACAGAAATAATGAATTTTGGAAAATTAAAATCTTTATTGGATTTTAGAATAATAAATCAATAAAAGACAGAGAATGAATCATCGTGAAAGTTATGTGCAAAAAATTGAAAAGAAAAGAAAAAACATGGTAGTCAATGTAGGAGAAATTGTATAATAGCTGATAAGAGTTGTGTGGTTGAAGAGAGTAGAGGTTGTCGCTTGGCGGATCGAAAGATACCGTGAATAGGGCAAGACCTTATAACCTGTAAAACTGGTTAAAAAAATATACGACATTATCTCAAAAGTTTATGTCAAGTCTGTTTCTATGAACTACCATGATATCACACTACTAACAAAAGCTAGCAGAAAAAAGGTAATATTATCTACAATAAAGCTTAAAGTACAGAGAAATTTTGACATAATTGATACAGAAGTTAACGTGGCCAAACCTAAATTGCACGTTTTTTCCCCTTTTTTCCAATGCTGACATGCCAAGCGTGGTTGTCAAAATTTCCCATCAAAGAAATCTGTACCTATAGCGTGATTGTATTATCTATTATCCTCTCACACTTTACATTGCATGAGATCTTGTTGAGAAATTATAAGAACTCGATGGGTTGATTCACCTACATATCTTGCTTTTACTGTTATATTGGGAGTCACTTCATGTATTGTTTGAAGTAAAATAGATAGTGAGATTTATTTATGCCTTTGGTCGAATCTTTTTCATTGCTCGATAGATAATTTGATAAGTCAATAACTTTTTTTCGTGTTTCAGACTACGGTTAACCGATATGTTAACAAATCGATTGCGATAAATTAGATTGAATTTTGTTGTTTTCTACGAATAGATGGATTTCATTCTATAAGTTAGCACAACATGTAATTTAATATTTTTGCATTAAATCCTAGATTAATTGACATTATTGATTTATTTTTCTGATATTAGCCCACCATATTAATTTAATTAAAGTAATTACTTCTAATCATGTATTGGATAAATTCATAAAATTATCCGTTATTCAAAGATTGTGTGCCAAAGGCATTCTAGAATCTCAGGTATTAAAGTCAATTCACGGCCCTGAGAATCTGTAAAGTAAAGTACTCCGCATCCTGTTTTCATTACCTCAAGGAAACTTCACTCACCTTAACACGTGGTGGATTTTCAATTGCTGCATCCACAGACAGACTTCCTCAGATCAAAGTAGCTGCCTCAGTATGGAAAAATCCACGTGGGCTAAAAATTCGGAGGGATAGAGGTAGCCAATCACACTGGAATATACGCCCACCGACGACTCTACTCGGGCAAAAATCATCGCTGGCCACCAAACTTTGAGCAAATTCCCATTTAAATCATTTTTTAAATTCGAATTCATTACT
Organism: Fraxinus floribunda; assembly: GCA_903798395.1. Taxonomy (NCBI): domain Eukaryota; kingdom Viridiplantae; phylum Streptophyta; class Magnoliopsida; order Lamiales; family Oleaceae; genus Fraxinus; species Fraxinus floribunda. The sequence continues at coordinate 11,057 of CAIGRS010089519.1, read as the reverse complement.
GAAAATTCAATTTCATGCCAATTTTGTCACTAATAAAAATTCCGTCACTAAAAACCTAAACATCCTTTTTATTTGACATCAGGACCTTGTTACATGTACAACAAAACGAGAACAATCCATGTCTGACCTTCATTAAATTAATTTTTTTTTTCTTTAAACCCAAATTCAATTACATATTCATAAAATAAAATATCTAAAAAAATCATTATTCCAAAATATATTTTTTCAAAAAAAAAAAAAAAAAGGCCAATGTCAAACTGGGGCCAAGACTCATAATTTGTCTATGTAATAATCACATATTTCCAATTGGAAGTGTCTTGTTCACATAACTAATAGAATGCTAGGGCAATATCTCTGCAAAATGTAAAGGTATTTATATTACAAATTTTATTAGAATTGTTCGTTTCTCATCTAAAACTTGTGATTTGGTTTTTAATGCAGCAAATAGAGGCAAACAATTCGTAATTGTTGGTACAAAAAAATAAAGCAACTAATTCAGTAGCATGTGCTGCAATAAAGGCCCGATATCATTATGTTAATAAAAATTGGCTCTCAAAACATCATTTCAACTCCATGAATTTCGTATTAATGGTGCGGGATTGCATTATTATCATCCCACTTGCAAAATAATGTCAAAATGAGTCAACTACGAAACTCTTCTTGGGAAATGACAATAAATTGTGAAGAAATTGAAGCTCGTCTTGTTTGAAAAAAATAATGATGTGATTATAATGAAAAGGAATAATAGGACTCACAAAATATGTGATAATAAATGGATAATAACTGCGAATGTATAATTAAAATTAATATTTAATTTTGACTTTAAGATTATAATGCAACCTATATGATGGAAAAAGTTAAGTGGCTAAAATGAACTTTCACTGAAAGTTGGGTGACCTCCTGTTTTTGTAACCCAGTCTACTCGTTTTCATTTTTTCCCGTTTTCATCTTTTCCCGTAAAGTATAAATACTCTCACATTCTCAACCCTCAATTTTTTGCCCTAGATTCCCTCTCCTCAGCCGCAGCCACCCGATTTCCCCGATTTACCCCTCGAATCCGTCCCCCGTACCCGTGGCTATTCCGTCATTTCAGCCGACCCAGCACTATTATTTCAACCCAGCTGGATTTTGATATAGATTGTTGAAAATTTGGGGTTTTTTTTTTGTGTGTATTGTTGAGATGAAATTAGTGATAATTGTTTGGTTGAATATGTGTGCTGGGTTTGCGCGGTGGTGTTATCTGCGGTGAATGGAAGCAGCTGTCAAGGTGATTCAGCCGACGGCGGTGGCAAAGCTCATGGGATCGGTTGAGGGTTTTGGTGGTGCTGGCGGTATTGTGGTGGACGAAGCTGAGGGTCTGCAATCGGAGATTTCTAGCAGTTTTGGAGTTCGAAAAGGTGGTTGCTTGAAATTAGGTTTTCGATCATTTAGAGTATCAATATTATTGGGTTTTATTTATGGTCATGTGTTTCTGGTGTATTATCTGGTATTTAGTTCTTTTTTCTTTCTTTTGATATATATATATATAAGTTTTTTTCTCTGTTTCTAGAAGATGGAATTTTAAGTTCAGGTATTCCCATTATTCTTTTCTTTTCTTTTCTTTTTCCTTATTATTTATTTCTTTTAAAAAAGGGTTCTTCAGCTGTACTTGTGTGTATAGTGAATGCTGCTTGACAATGGATTTCATTTTACCTTGCCAAAATGTTATAAATTCATTGCATCGTTCCATTCTGTATCTCCATTATTGTTTCGAATATTATTACCTAATTAATGAGACATTGGATGATTCGCCGAGCATGATACTTAAGAGATCAATTTTGAAAATATTTATATCATTTCTTAGTTTTTCTTTAGACTAGTGATTTGAATATCGGCTTATGAATATACTATGGTGCTTTTATTGTAAGTTTATCATTAAAGAACTGAATACAAGTGTCGAGTGTAGAATTTAGTCATGCTACCGCTTATATAGGCACCGAGAAAGTTGCTTGAAGATGGTATTCACATATATTTGTTAGTATGGCAAGGTTTTAACTTTGTGGATGTCTTGATAGAGAAACTATAATAGATTTAAAAATTTGGGAGCTAAGGACTAGTACTACGAGCTGAAATAGAAATAGCCTTTTTTGTCATGAACTTTATGTTGTTTGTTGCATTAATATTACACTTAGAAGTTAGAACTGAAATTTCCAATGTAAGAGTCCTTCCACCTTTTATCTTTCTTCTTTTTCTGAGCTTCATTCCGATAATGTTGGAATGCTCTACCTTCTATAACGTGAAAATGGTGATGAAGATGCATGAGCAATGAACTGTTGATTTTTTCTGTTTTGCAATGTTGGTATTATCTTACTACTATTTTGTTCATTCTTAATCTCTCTTCTTGGAACCTCAACTACAGAATTATTAATTAAAATTTTAGTGGGGAAAGCCTTATTTCCTTAAAGATTTAGCTTAAATAATTTCACTTTTGTAAGAGGAAAATGGGTAGTATTTAGGTTCTTGGGATGGCTTATCCACCTTGAAATGCCAATGATTGTATCTCATGAATGGTTTGACAATGTCCACTGAGACCATGCTGTAGCTCATCTTAATTCTTTTTCCGTCCCTTTTCTTTCATTTTTGTTCTCTTGATTTTCACATCATAAGACGTTGACATAGAAATTGCCTTTATTACTTTTGAATTTGTGGAAATTAAAATGAAAATTCATGCATTTCTTTGAAGGCATTGTTTTTGTGGAAGCAATATAGGTAAGCCATCAAAAGCTTACAAATCCACGTATGATTGCACACTAATGTTTGTAATTCACAGTTTCTCTAAGTATAATTATGTCAATGACATTCATGCAGCTAATGCATCTTCACCGGTTCTATGGACCAAGATGCCTGATTCTGAACTTCATAGGCAGGCCAGCCCAATTTCAAGCTTTCCCAATGATGACACCCTGAAAGACTGTGGGTTTAGGAGCATAACTTCTCTTTCATTGAAGCCAGAGACAGAGGATAAACTTTTATTACGAAAATCAGGAAAAATATCAAGAAATAGCAGTGGGTGCACTAAGAGATCACGGATGGCACAGATAGAAGTTTCGACATGTAAAACTGGATTAATAGACGTCAATGGGATTTCTACTGAGCTTGCATCATATCCTTCAAGATGTAATATTACAGGTATTACATGTCAAATAACTTTTTGGACGGATAGAACTATTTTATTAATTTCCCGGGGGAAAGGAATACTCTCTCTCTCATTAATTTCTATCTTGCATATTTACAAATATTAAGCATTTTTCAGGTTCAGCATTTTTAAGTCATTCATGTGGTCACTTATAGTAGGTCTTAAGCTTTCTGTTTTATGTGTGTTCATAGCCTGAACTTTCATTTTTCTTAATATAACATGTTCAAATTCGTATTTGTTGCATTTCAACTTTCAACCAAGATTTCATAATCTCTTGCTAAATTTAGGGGTCAGTCCTTTGAGTGTTTAAATGCAGCCTGAAGTTGCACTATTTGATATCTTCTGAAAAATACTTAAAGAACTAAGCAAAGAATTCATATGTTGGCTACGCGACTGTGCCCACTGTGGGAAAATAATAAACTACAAGGTAAAGGCACATGCATATTATGAAAAGATCAAATGTAAACATTGGAACCAATAGGAGTTGTTTTGCTCTTTCCATTTTAAGCATTAAGGTCAAAGCGTTGACCAGAGTTTAGTATTTTTTTTCTACTTGCTTGATTTCAGTTCTATTAATGCTTAATAGTTAATAGTTCCTTGAAAACTTGAGATTAAAGTAATTTGTAGTATATTGTTTTTGCCAAACGAATCGAATATGTTAATTCATTAACTGATACTTCTTATGCTTAATTGTCATCAAATCTTATTATAAAAATTTAAGGGGCTGTTCTCTTTGTGTTTTGAGTTTTAAATTCATTTTTGGTTTTATATTTTGAGTGTCTATTTTGAGATTGTTGAAAATGTGTTCTTTTTGACATTTTGAAAACACTCAAAACGTGTTTTGAAAATTTTCTTTGTAAATTTGTAACTTGTTTTAAAAAACGCGTTTTTGAAAATAGGAAAAACGTTTTCTATTTTAGAAATCGAAAACAGAAAACGGCTTGAAAATGGTAAAGAGAACAGGCCTAAGCTTTTACATTTTCATTTGCTTTGGCTCCAGAGCTTTTAATTTTAGAGTCTGGCAGTCTGCTTTCGTTTATGAAAGCATTTTCGTCTTTAACAACCATGTATCCTGTCCATAAGTTCGTAGTGCTTGTTAAATAATGTAACATATTGCTAAATATATTACATTTACATTGGTGCACTTTTCTACTTATCTGGAGTTTATAGCATGATGTGTCATAATTCTTCGGAGAAAAAAGAATATTCTGTATTATTGCCAAGTTTTGAAATGCTAGAAATTCTCTCGACTCCATAAACTTATAGTAATTTTATTCCCATTCCTATCATAGAGAAAACTCAAGTGGCCAAGCAAAAGAACAGCTCAAATGGTAAGCGTGGGGACAAAAGAAATGGGAAATTTCCCAAGAGTAGATGTGATTCATTGTCTCTGAAGAATGGCTTGCTTAGCTTTAATTCAGCTGCTGGAGGCAACAACTTTTTTGGTAATTAGCGACTGAGCTTTAGCATTTTTCTTGGAATTTTCATCTCAATGTACATGCTAATGGATGATTTCTTTTTACCCATTCCGTTAAAAAGTTTCAAGCTTTATCACTGAAACAGTTAATGTGAAATACTGGAAAAGTGAATACTTGAAATCCTTCCCAGTATGGTTTGATAGAATCTAAGTCTTAATCTTGATGGAGATCTTCTTTGGAGAAATTGAAAGTAAGTGAACTATCATTCTTTAAAGTTATTATGTACTCTATAACAAGCAAGAGACCACGAGCTAATCCTTATACCCAATACATATGGAGTTGACTACCTAAGTCATTTTTCCCATAATATGTTTCGAATCTACGACTGTTTGACAACTTAAAAATTAATTTTCTTGCAAATAATCTCACATAACCCCCCAGCCCGAATTAAAAAAAAAACAACCGAAAGAGAACTAGATAAAATAACCATCAAACCAATTGTTTCCAAAATATGCGTTCATTCATGCCAACGCATCTTGCTAGATAGAGTTATGTTTTCCAACCAACATCTCTTGCTACGGATATTTGAATTAATCATACAAGCAAGCCCCCACATGTAATCAAGAGAGGAACAGATCCAAGAGGCTTTCGAAATAAGCATGTGCTTTTTTTACCTAGATAATGAAGGAGTATATTAACTTTGTCAGTTTCAATTGAGTTTCCATGTTTTTGTTTTTATATTTTCTTGCATGACTTGGAACTTGAGTTGAGCTTAAAAAATATCATTGTTGTCATATAAGTGCATTATCATTGGTGTCATATAAGTTCATCAGATGTCTACCAAGAATGCCCCTCAAAAGCAAATGCCATTCTTCTTGTAAGATTTGAAATTTCTCCCCTCACTGCAATGGACAGAGAGAACGTTCTAAATTGTTCGGGTTGAAGAGTCCTTTTGTTATTTTATGGAAGTGATTGATATAGTCCACAACTTTTCTGTGGCAGTTGGACTTGACAAATTATCTTATTCATCAAATGGCCTAAATTCATCTAACTGATAAACTGAGTCCTCATCGAGTGTTGAAGCCGTTAAGCGAACTTTTTCAGTGTATGATCAGGAAATCATGTTAAAGTATATATTTTGGGTCAAAATATAATTTTCTGCCTTCTGAAATCGGAAATTCATGTGTATCTCCAGTATCTCTCTTTTATTTTTTATTTTTTTTGATCCGGTAAAAAAATTAATTATATAGATCAATGTCCATGTACATGGTACTCCGGGCATACCCGGGTGAATCATAAATGCAACAAAATAATGAGAACCCTAACTACGGCCCTATCCATGTGGATAAGCTATAGTGGACAACATATGCAAATAATCAACTCATTACAAGTGACTCATAACAAACTAAAACATTTGGATACAACGTGAACATTACTTTGTATACATGTGTTTTAATCCGTCGAACAACATTTTCCACATTGGGTCTCATGTCTTCAAAAACCTTCCGATTCCGCGTCATCCATATGTAGTAGACAGTGCAAGCCAGAATGGCATTTTATTTTGTTTGCATAGTCTGTAATATGTTCCTTCTCTATCAATAACATAAAATTTTTGCAGTCTGATGTACTTGTATTTCGTTTGCATTGTACTGGTTGATCTCGAGCTCTAAGATTTTAAGCAGTTAATATTTATTTAAATTCATTTGTAAAATGAGTGATCTGACTACAGTATTTATTCAGGTGTATATGGTTTGAAACCTGATGCATTTGATATATCAAAACATATCCATGAGCTGTCTTTCTATGAGCTAGTTGATGGCACTTATAACTGCCCTAGTACTACCAAAGACAAGGGAAACAAAGTTGCAAATTCAAATGATGATATTTTGAATTCAGTAAGGAAGGCTTGTTCTGTCCTTAGACTCCAGAAGGCTGTTCTTGCCGAGAAATGTGCTGAAAATGACAACAGTGACATTTCAACAGGATTGCTGATTGCTGGCTCTACTGCTAGCCAATCTGATGGTGATAAAGAAGATTCCTGTACTGCAGATTTGACATCCTCTGACAAGGTTAGTTTGAACTCTCAATATACGTGGAACTGTGCTCAGATGGCGAGGGGTATTTATAGATGGAGTAATGATAAATGGATAACCACAGTTTTGCAGATCAATAGAACCATAATCTTGTTGATCAACTTGGCTCTCTATTAATTGTTTGGCAGGATTTTCTTAAAATTTACACTATGCCAGTATTCTTGTTTATGCCTTGTATTATATAGCCTAGTGGTTTCTGCTCTATGCTATCTCATCATTAAATATTCTTGACTTCATAGACTGAGATCCGCTGCGTGAGCAACCCTACTGTGCCTGCAAGCATCATTTGTATATAAGTGATCTTAGCCAAAATCTTATGTACATCTTCAAAACGGTATAAACATCAAATGTATAGTTATTGTTGCTGTCATATTGTGATGTTTCAACAGTAATGCCTATAATATGTGAAGGAATCCAGTGGCATATTCATATGCTGTGGACATGAAACATCAAATGTGATGATATTATTGCTGGCATTAATATAGAGTTTGAACAGTAATGGCTAGAATATGCATAAGAAGCCAGAGGCATACTGATACACTTTGAAGGACGAACACTTCTAGGGTGGAATGTCGTGATGGCCTCCTATATTCTATATAGATATTACCATATGTTTTTTACCTATTCAAAAGTTGTGTGTCGGCATGTCCATGTCCGTGTCCGTGCATACTAGCTCATAGGTAGAAAGGTTCTAATTGATTTTAACATTTTCAAATTTCAATAACCAATTGGCTGTAGATTGTTTATAAAGGTTTAGGGATCTTGCTGCAAGATTACAATGTTAATAGTTAGTGTTGTTGGCATTATTTGATTTTTTGACAGAGTATACAACATGCCTGAGAACCCAGTGTAATACTTGTATGGAAAAATAACTTCTAATTGGTCTCAAAATTCTGAGTAATTAATTGAGCTTCATGCAAAGGTTCAGGAATCTTGTGAAGAGAAGATCAAAGCATCTACTTCAACTGTTGATTCACCACTGTATAATCCAAAAGATATCTTGGAGCGCCTTGCACTTCCTCCACCAAAGGATTTGGATTCCTTACTTCTTGATGCTGCCAAGCCTTCTTCAGCTTCAAGAAACAATACTGATCCCCGTTTAGGCAAGTCACTTTGTCACCGGACTGGCTTACCACCTTTTCCATGGTCACATGCTTTCTCAGGGCACAATAAATCGGTTACTGATGCAGCTAAATTGTCCTCCAGTCGGACCATATGCCAAGGTAGATGGGTCAAAGTAAAAAATATTTCCTCTCTTCAAGAAGGTTCCTCTGGTTTCCTTGAGGGCTTGGAATCACTAACTTACAATCCTAGTCTAGTTCCTACAGAAAATCTCAAGTCGGGACCTCCTGAAAGTGAATTTGCTCAAATTAATTCCTCTGAACGAGTTTTATCCATGCCTGAAGCATGCTCAACTTCCAATGTTTTTCCAGGTAAATCTTATTCAAGGACTAGTTGCAATTAGTTGACAACCTACTTTGAATTTCAATTTGTTCACTTGTATTTTTCACTTTTTCTTCACAATAGACAAATTTTTTAGGGACAATTGTTTCAGATAAATATGTTGAACCAAACAAGAAGCGGAATTATCAAATGAAGGCATGAAGAGTGTCTTACCATCATAATATATGTGTACTATGTTTGGCTAAGCTCAAGAAGTTCACTTTTAAATGTATACTTAAATAAGTTTTAAAATAAATGGTTTATTTATTGGACAAAGCATTTTGATCGTAATGCCAGGAGAGCATGTTTGGGAGCACTTTCTATCTATTTATAATCACCTAACAAACACGTGTTAAGTAACATTTGTTTACATAAAGGAAAAACTTTTTTAAAATAACTTTTATTGGTCAAATCTGGAAATAAGTATTTTGAGTCTTGACACGAAGTTAAGGAGTTACTTTCAAATTGACCTTTTTACTGGAAAGTAAAGAAAAAGTAAGTTTTCAAAACATGTATGGAAATGAAAAGTTGCTTGAAAGTAACTCTTACTTTGTAAGCTCTGGCCAAACATGCCTCATTTTATGTGACCAACTGTTTGGATAGCTGATTTTCTATTGTTATCACCGGTTGTTAAGATTCTTGAACTGATCATTGATAACTTGTCTGTCCTTTTTCTTTTTTCTAATTGTTATATTTTCAGCAGTAGTGACTGAAGAGCACCCTCCATCACACCTTGCTGCTGCTCAGATGCTGTGTGAGATGGCAACTCATTCCTTGAAGCGAAATCCATGTGGGGTGACAAAATTACTGAAAAAGCCTTCCCAAATGTCCATGAAAACGTGCAAGTTGAAATCTGTCAAATCTGAAAAAATATTTGAGGCACCAAAACCAAAGATGGGACTCGACAATTTGGTCAAAGTCAAAGTTTCTGATGACAGGGTTCCCTCGAAGAAACTTAGGCTCTCAGCTGATGTAAAGAATGAGCATATTGGTGGCCCCATATCTGGAAGCAAAGAACCATTGCACTGGTCTGCACTCCGGTCGATCAAATCCTCTCCTAGCAAGCTATTTAGGGAGTCAGCTGCAAAAACAAAGACTCACAATCCCAACTTTGTAAAGAAATCGTGTGGGATTTCACTGCTCTCTCGTGTCGTGGACAAACCTAGGAGTAGTAGTGAACAGAAGCTGAGGAAGGCGGTCCCACCGGAGTGGAATCGGGCAGATGGCAAGATGCAATGATAAAATATGAACGCGAGAGCTCGTCTCTGGACAGATTTGTTGGTTCGTAAAGTTGCTATTGCAGTTATGTTAAACTGTTAGGTTTGTATATATTGTCACATGTAGGGTAGAAATGTTGTGTGATATAATGTCACTTGATGGAATTAGGTTTTTTTAATGTTGTAACTTTACTTGTAACTTCTAACAGGAAATTTGTTGCCTTGTGTAGATCATTTGATGAGGCAGTGGAAAATTATGTTCTTAACTTGTTCGTCTTCTCTCTGCCGCACACAATGTAAATAGAAGAACGAACGTTGTGAAAATGTCAAAATATTGTTTTCCACATTATGCTTAATTTGATTTAGATAAAAATCAGATTTTTAATGTATTTTAATAAAAAATGGAATGTATGGTTGAAAAGTTATGAATCCCTTGAACATATGTTATTAAAATTGATTTTTGATTTTAATTTAAATTTTAATCATTTTTTTTTAGATGAATCAAACATGGGTTATTCCTGTAAGGGGGAAAAAAAAGGCAAGAGATGTATGACTGTATAATATCACTTTCCAATAAATTGCGTTATTCGATATCGATAGATGATACTCACTATATGAATCATTAAAGTTAACTTCAATACTTTACTTTGCAATAGATGGATGATTCTCACTATAGAAATCATCAATGTTAACTTCAACACATTAATTTGCAACAAAATGGTTAAATCTATAAATGAGAGTAAGGATTATTTTCATCATATGATATACTTTATCAATATACGAAGAATGCTCACCATATTTTGAGCATAGTGAATATGAGAGGTTGCCAAATTTAGTGGTCGAAATAGAAGCATTCGAGGTCTTATCATTCGCAAATTGGACAAATAGCGTTCAAATTCAATGACCACACACATCGATTTGATTAAATGTTACAGGATACGTTGGCATTAAAATTAATATAAAACACATGTAAATGCTTTTCACGCATTGAGAATGTAGCTCAGATGGTAGAACGCTGGCTTAGCATGCGAGTTACGGTGATCGATACCTTGCATCTCCATATTTTTGGATATTTTCACATTTTTTTTTATCAACCAACCGCAAAATTAATGGTATTCCCACTTGAGGAAATTACACCAAACCAGACTTTTAAGATGCAGAATTCAAAAATCAGATTTTAAGATTTTTTTTTCAAATATCAGATACTTATTCATCTTTTAATATTCATCCATTCACCCATTATCTTGTAAACCTATCCCCAACCCACCTAATCGAAAATCCTTACCCCTGCAATTCAATCTTCACGTTCTAATTCCACTGCCGTGAGGGGGCGATTTGAAGCTTGAAAAATTTGCCTTCGGAAACCTCCAATTCTTCGGTGGCGCTACAGTTGTGGCGATCTGAACATTCTAGCCTTGAGGGCGGCACCTCTAAGCGTAGTGTTGAGGCACGACTTCATGTGGTCGAAGGCGCAGCAGCTGGGCCATCTATACTAGTCTAGTCCATAAGGCTGCACCTCTGCGTGCGGCGTTGATGCGTGTCATCGGAGCCATGGTGTTTCTCTGGTGATTTGTGTTCACGAAAGTATATTTCGGATTTAAATCACCCCAAGTGCACGGTTCGTTGACTAGTAATAAAGTGGGAATCCTAGAATTTCGAGTATCGTTTCCACGAGAATTGGTTTAATTTGATTTCTATTACCAAGACCTTA
>CAIGRS010089514.1:0-10566 GCA_903798395.1 Fraxinus floribunda | reverse complement strand
AGGAGAAGAAATTTTATTAAAAAAAATTGCCACAAAATGGCTGATAAAATTAGGGCCCGATTGGATTTTTTTTGTCTGATGAACAAATATTTGACCTTAAGGACCACCTAAGGTTAGGTACACCTCAAGTGGCCATACTAGAATGGGGGTTTCCCACATAGATATGTGGTCGTTGAATTGCTTATACATACTGATTTTGTTTTTAGCCATACAAACGATCCTGCGGCTTTGTGGTGCTCGAGCTTTTAATAATAAGTTTTTTTTTTTAAAAAAATAAATAAATTATTTATAAAAAATATTACATATAAAATAAGCAAATAGTGTTATAATGTTCATTTCACTTTTTCATTGACTATAAATCAATCAACAATTCTTTCTAAGAATGTTCAATACAAAAAAATCGCGCCATTCCATCCTTAAAAACACTTAGAACGTGTTTAGCAGAGATTAAAATCGGATTAAAATTGAAAAACTAACCGTTATTGTTGATTTTTATTAAATTAGTGGGACCCAATAATGATTATATTTTCAATTTTAATCGGCTTTTGAGCTCTACCAAACAGGCTCTTAGATCCTCACCAATTTTATGTTTTAGCCTCTGTTTGGTGAGGATTNACTAATCGTTATTGTTGACTTTTATTAGACGAGTGGAATCCAATAACATCTATATTTTCAATTTTAATCAACTTTTGAGCTCTACCAAACATGCTCTTAAATCCTCACCAATTTTATGATTTTAGCCTCTGTTTGGTGAGGATTTAAATCAGAATATTAATCTAAATCAAAGTAAATATTAAATTTTAATCACATATTTTATGAAACTCACAATTTTTTAACCATATAATTAAATTTTTATCAAAATCTGCTAAATGTCTTAACTTTAATGCCCAACAAAAATGGGGACTTACCGTCAATTAAGTGTCATCAGGTCCTTTAACATAAGACAATATATAAAAAAAAAAACAAAATCTGTACTCACTTCTTTGCACTTAAAAAAAGGTGTTTAAACTCTTTATATTTCTCTTTAAAACAATTAAAAATATAGTGATTAGAATGGTTGGACCCATCAAAGCTATGCATGTGAGATATTCTATTATTTTTGTGTGTAATAACAACCTAATTGCACACGTAAGTGATTAAGTTCTCGTTTGACTCGCATTCCTCAATTTTTTTAATTCAAATTCATTGTCAAAAGCATATTTTATACTATACACTATTTTTCAGTTACACGTTTCATTAACTTTTATCTAAATTTATTAAAAATATATTTTTTCAAAACAAACATGAGTTACGTGGGTTAGGGATCGCGTTGTAAAAAGAAAACGATTGAAACGACAAGACAAGACAAGACTCCGTACACAAATTGGAGATGAATCATACAACTTTTTCTATTTAAAAGTTAGAAAAAGGTAAATTTTCACAACATCACGAGTAAATATCTGTGTTAAGAAAAAAATTACTTAAAATTAAATTTTTTTTTTTTTTTCATTTAAGTAGGGGTGGATATGGTCCGATTCGATGTAAAATCGAACCAAACCTGAAATTTTCAAGTATTTAGTAAATGGAACCGTTGAGTCTAAATTTAATTATCAAATCGTTCGAGTTTGGTTCCTTTCTGTTCAAATCGGTTCGGTTCTATTCGGTTTCGAAATTCCGTACAATAATTAAATTTTTTATATTACAACAATGCTACATTAATTCGATTATGACATATTCAATATCAACTTTTACAAAATAACGAAGTCCAATCTCGTGATATCTTTTGCACATCTCTTTGTTGAGTTTTTCATAAATTTGACAGTTAAAATCATAGAAAGAGAAAGATGGCTAGTTCATAATAATAGAATGGTAAATATGACACTACAGTAGAATAAGAGATTTGGGTAAAACTTATGTCAATTTGATTAAGCCCATGTTTGACCTACGTTATTTTTTTCATTCTTATTCTTCTACTAATTTTCAACCATATATTTTTCAATAAAATAATATTTTCTATCACATCAATAACTTTTCCTTCTTTTTCAACAACATGTTCCTCATCATATCACTTCAAAAAAATGCATTCTCTCATTTTAATATGCACCAAACACACTCTAAATTGGGCTCGATTGAAAATTAGAAATAGTAAAATCATATTTTGAGTTTGGATTAAATTAATTAGTTAACAATTTATTTAAAAAATAAAATAGTTTGACTTATTTATGATTAAAAAAAATTAGAAAAATTATAGAGATTTGGTTCTTATTCGGATTGGGTCCGGTTTGGTCCAGTTTGGTCCGATTCGAGTCGAGAGAAAATTATATTTTGAGTTTGGACTAAATTAATTAGTTAGCAATTTATTTAAAAAATAAAATAATTGACTTATTTAAGATAAAAAAAATTAGAAAAATTATAAAGGTTTGGTTCTTATTCGGTTCGGGTCCGGTTTGGTCCGATTCAATTCGAGAGAAAATCATATTTTGAGTTTGGACTAAATTAATTAGTTAGCAATTTATTTAAAAAAATAAAATAATTTGACTTATTTAAGATAAAAAAAAAATTAGAAAAATTATAGAGATTCAATTCTTATTTGGTTCTGGTCCGGTTTGGTCCGATTCGATTAGAGAGAAAATCATATTTTGATTTTGGACTAAATTAATTAGTTAGTAATTTATTTAAAAAAATAAAATAATTTGATTTATTTAAGACAAAAAAAATTAGGGATATTCGGTTCTTATTTAGTTTATAGAGATTCAGTTCTTATTTGGTTGGGGTCCAATTTGATCGGATTCAGTTTGAGAGTTTTGTCTACAAATACCACCCCCACCTCTTGATATTATGTAAATAATTCAGTCTGTTCATTTGCTAGATGCTAATACGGACAATTTTCATTATTGATAACCCCACGCCACCCTTCTCGATAGTCTTCATTCCCCACCATGCATGATATTGGTTGTCTATCCTTAGTTTCTTTCTAGAACATGTGGATCTTCATTTAATTTCTTCTTCCCAATTTCAATTTTCTTCAAAAGTTTTCTTCCTCCTCATTAATTTTCCTCTCCCATGGTTCCCGTCTTCCGAAGATGCCTTGTAATCCAGACCCCCGTTTTTGCCTCTCAAGGTCTCTCTATAATTTTCATTGTCTGGTTCTTAAATCTCTTCTGCAATCTTGTTAAACCCATTCTGTAACGAATTAGCTTGTTGATTCATGTCGGTTTAGTCGATGAACAGTAATGGATAACGAATGTCGTTTATCTCAAATGGGAAAATTAATTAATGTTTTAGTTCATCTTTAACATGATTTAATTCTGGAGTTTATGTATTTGATTCCAGGTGGTTTGGAAAGCTCCGGCGAGAATCAGTTCAGCCAGAAACAGGGGACGATGCCGACGAGCCCAATCAAATATCAAGCACAGTCGAATGCTACGCTTGTACTCAGGTGGGTGTTCCTGTATTCCACTCCACCAGCTGCGACAAGGCCCACCAGCCGGAGTGGGAGGCTTCGGCCGGTTCTTCGTTAATCCCAATAAAAAACCGACCGGGCCTGAAAACGGGCAAGACCCGCTCCGCCAACAGCTACAGGCGGAATTTGGGTCCGTTCGGCCGGGTCTTGGACCCGAGAAGCAAGCGGGTGCAGAAGTGGAACCGGGTTTTCTTACTGGTACGTGCCATGGCGTTAGCCGTCGATCCTCTGTTCTTCTACGCCCTGTCGATCGGACGCGGTAGCTCGCCGTGCTTGTATATGGACGGCGGACTTGCGGCGATCGTCACCGTCCTTCGCACGTGCTTGGACGTCGTACACCTCTGCCATTTGTGGCTGCAGTTTCGGTTGGCTTACGTGTCGAGAGAATCACTCGTTGTTGGATGCGGGAAACTCGTGTGGGACGCACGTGCCATTGCTTCGCATTACCTGCGGTCACTTAAGGGATTCTGGTTCGATGCTTTCGTGATTCTACCCGTACCTCAGGTTCGCTATCATTCATGAATCATGTTACAATATTAGATGCCCTTATATAATATTATAAGCTTGTTTGATAAATATTAAAATCGGATTAAAATTGAAAAATTAGTCGTTATTATTGACTTTTATTAGACGAGTGAAACTCAATAACAATCAATATTTTCAATTTTAATTGTTATCAAACAGACATTTTATAATTGTTTTAAATGTATTCGGTTTTTTCATCAAATTATCTGCTAGAATTATGTAACCGGATCTCTTAAATTTTTTCTAACAAAGTGGCAAAACCTATTAATCATTAACTTTAGAACATAGTAATCTCGGACTATCACATGAATGGTGTTTTTAACACTAGTTCTACATTAATTCGTAAATTTGGTTGCTATTTTAATTCCACAAAATGACGAATAAAATAAGGTGGGATGTCACCTTCAATGGTACATATGCACATAAATGATCGATCATGATTTAATATGCAGTTAGGGGTTATAGGCGCACTGAATTTTGCTTGCGTCGAAAAATGGACTGTTGTTTATAATTTTTAGGTATTCATTGGTCTCTCTCTCTCTCTCTATATGGAAAACTGAAAAAGCATATATCATCCGGTATTAAGAATAAACTTTAGTGTGAAGACTTAAAATACTTCAAAAACTTTTGGGTCAAGTTGAGTTCTGATCAACATATTGATGTTCAATCTTGTGCAGTTTTAAGTATTCCTCGAGCAAGTTGAGTTCTGATCAACATATTGATGTTCAATATTGTGCAGTTTTAAGTATTCCTCGAGCTTAAAAGTGCACTATCATACGATGTGGAGGTTCTGATGAAAAAGAATATTGCTATTAATTACTAGTAGAATATATATTATTGTCGGTCTTGGTGGCACTGAATTTTTCATCCATAAAAATGAAAAATATGACCGTTATCTATTACATCAAGCCATCAATTTTGAATTTCTATCTCTTGTGTGGGCACAATAGCAACTATATTTTTCATTTTCATTCTACAATAATGAGAATCAAATAGACCCTAAAATGCATCACAATCTCATTGGTCATAGGAAAATGAATTAGGGACCCACCACCTAAACCAGTAACAATTTCTCCTATGCCCCCGTTTTGCCCTCATAATTTCCTCATTTTCATCTTTTGTGGGGCCCCTTGTTTGAATTGATTCAAATTTGTAGGCAATAACAGCAATTTGTGTGACTTTTGTACGGAGTGTGACAAAGCTGATATAACTTTTGAATTCTTAATTGTTTCATTCGTTGTAGCTTATTGAGATAAGAAGGAAAAATCTCATTAAAATGAGATCCAAACGGAGGCTAAAAATCCTTCAAAAGATTATTGCTTGACAAATTTTCTTGGCAGATATCTCTAACTAAGTTTATTGATTAAAATGATTATTTAGCCTTCGTTCAACTATGCTAAAAAGTTACTTATAAGTTCCTTTTTCTATTTAGTCGAAGTTAAGCATTAATTTCAAGCACATGTTCATAAGTACTATCGTCTATTGTCTTGTTGATGAAATTATGCCTTATAAGTAATCAGATCATACGAGAAGAATGGGAGAGTGAGTGAATTAATTCGTTAGCGTTTCCGGTAATTCAGCAGACAGATGTTTCTAAATTGAAACTAAAATGGAAGTTCAACGACAAATTTGGAAGAAAAAAAGTCCGGTGACAGCAAAACAATGATATAAGTTGGGGCACTAACAGTTTTTTTAATCTTAAGCTGAAAGTTCCAGCTTTCTCTCCTGGCTATTTTAGTTTCTGACTCATGTTTTAAATCTCTCTTTTTTCTAATTTGCAGGCCGTGTTTTGGTTGGTAGTGCCACGATTGATCAAAGACGAGCAAATAAAGCTTATAATGACGATTCTCCTGCTGATGTTCCTGTTCCAGTTCCTCCCTAAGGTCTATCACTGTATATACATGATGAAAAGAATGCAGAAAGTGACAGGTTACATCTTTGGCACCATTTGGTGGGGTTTTGGCCTTAATCTCATAGCATATTTTATTGCTTCTCATGTAAGTGCATCTCATTCCCGTCCTTCCCTTATTGTTTTAAATAGTTCAAAAATCTATTCTAGGTTGATTTTGTGGGACTCTACACAACCTTATCATGCACTTATCCCCTCGACCACGAATTGAACTTCCCAATAAGGTCGACAGGGTGGCAGAGGCTTCTTTTTTCTCATTAAAATGGTATATAGTGCATTTTGTTTGACTCCCATTCTTTAAAAACTCATTTTTCCCAATCACATTTTTAACCACACATTCTCCTAATAAAATAATTTTACACGTGAACCTATACCTTTTCAATCACTTATTCTTCAAAAATCACTATTTCAAAATATATTAACCCCAAAATTGGGGCTCAAGCAAACCTAGTCTGACCCCATTATTTCTTTTTTCTAATTATCATTCCTGTCGAACTAATCCGTAACAGAGTTATCCTTTCTACAGGTTGCCGGGGGATGCTGGTATGTTCTTTCTATACAACGCATTGCATCGTGCCTCAAGCAGCAGTGTAACAGAAGTGGTACATGTAATCTCTCTTTGTCATGCTCAGACGAAGTCTGTTACCAGTTTCTATTACCATCAGGGACTATAGGAAATCCATGTGCCAATAACTCAACCGTTGTACTAAGAAAGCCATTGTGTTTGGACGTCAATGGACCATTCAGATATGGAATATACAAGTGGGCTCTTCCAGTTGTGTCTAGCAATTCTGTTGCTGTTAAGATCCTTTATCCCATATTTTGGGGATTAATGACCCTAAGGTAATTATATGACCACTCATTTTGCAAGAATATGTGGAGCCACATATATCTGAATGCAATTCATTTCCTGCTCCTCTCGGTTGTCATACTGAGATTCGATAGTGATTTTAAATGTACATTAGCATATGATGAAATGGGAAGTTCGGAAGTTTCTGCCGTTAAGTGTGTTAAGGGATAAAATTTCACATCGAATTAAGATGAAAATATAGACAAACTTAAAAGAGTTTGGGCTACTCCTCTTAATAAGGTCGACCTTTTAAGATGAACTCCAAGTCTAATTCGATCAGATTAAGACTTAAAAAAATGAGCACACGAATTTCAAGACTGACTTCTCAAACAAGCCACTATATTAAGGGGTAAAATTCGACATTGAAGAAAGATGAAAACGTAAGCCAAGTTATAAGTGTTTGGGCTACGCCTTTTAATATGGTTGATCTTTTAAGATGGAATCCTAAATTAGAAATTACCTCTAAGGAAAACATTACTGTAGAAGAAGAAAATGATGCATTTATGTTTTCCCCTTGCATTTTTTTTTCCTTCCTTTTTTCCCCTTATCTTGGCTGGAACTTGAAAAATCATTATTCCTTAAATTGGGATTGTCGAACTTCAGATTGACAAGATGGTTATGATACTTCAGTCCTGTTTTATTTTGAACGACTGCATATCCAGGTTTTTAGTGTTATTCATTTTGATTATATTTCTAATTATTATAACAGATGTGTAATAAAAACAGAAAATGGCAGTAAAATGAGTGAAAGAATTCAATAGTGAAACTGCAGCTACTGTTTGAATTCCCCAGAGTCATGCCTACAGTATTATGTTCTTTGGTTGCAGCACCTTTGGCAATGACTTGGAACCGACAAGCCACTGGCTCGAAGTAATGTTCAGTATATGTATGGTGCTTAGTGGTTTAATGCTGTTCACGCTGTTGATTGGAAATATTCAGGTAACATAAATAACATGGATATTCTACGGAAAATACAAAAAATCGATATTGTTTAGCATCAAATTTTGAATACGTGAAACAGTATATAAATATCTCTGGAATTTTTCTGGTAAAGGTATTTTTACATGCGGTAATGGCGAGGAAGAGGAAAATGCAACTAAGGTGCCGAGACATGGAATGGTGGATGAGACGGAGGCAATTGCCATCAAAATTGAGACAAAGAGTTCGTCGATATGAACGTGAAAGATGTACAGCTATGGGTGGAGATGATGAGATGGAACTTATTAAAGACTTACCAGAAGGACTTCGAAGGGACATCAAACGCCATCTTTGCCTCGACTTAATTAAAAAGGTGCGAGCAAGGGTTATCACGTAATGAATTGATAAACTGACATGTAGGACTAAGCAGCTTTGCAAGTAATTTTATTTTTGAGTATTATTTTGTTTCCAAACACATCGAGATAAGTTACTCTTTTCTAAGTAAAAAATGTACTTGTGTTGAAAGTAACATTTAACTTAGTGTCCAAATAAGTTGCTTATTTCCATCTTTACTTCTTAAAAATTTATTTATTTTTGTACTTATTTACTTGTACGAAGCCTTCTAAGCTTAGTCTCATGTTAGGATGAATCCTTAAAGCGTGATATAAAGTGTAACTTTCTGAAGATAATAATGAAGCCATACGATACTATTTTTTGCGTACAAATTTTTATTAAAATGAAGTATATGCTTTTCAGGTGCCTCTCTTCCACAGTCTGGATGATCTCATACTGGATAATATCTGTGACCGTGTCAAGCCCCTCATTTTCTCCAAAGACGAAAAGGTAGAAAGTTTAGTCTCAACCAACATTTTACTGTTGTAAGAATATCATCGATATTTCCCTACTCACTTCCAAGATTAAAACAGATTGTTCGTGAAGGAGATGCTGTGCAGAGGATTGTGTTCATCATGCATGGTCGCGTAAAGAGTAGCCAAAACCTCAGTCGAGGAATGGTAGCCACAAGCATACTCGATCCTGGAGGATTTTTCGGAGACGAACTTTTCTCATGGTGCCTTCGCCGGCCTTTCATAGATAGGCTTCCTGCCTCTTCTGCAACATTTACCTGTATCGAATCTACTGAAGCATTTGCTCTTGAAGCAAACGATCTACGGTATATCACTGATCACTTTCGCTACAAATTCGCTAAAGAAAGGCTTATGCGTACGGCTAGATTTTATTCGTCCAACTGGAGGACTTGGGCTGCCGTTAATATACAATTGGCTTGGCGCCGTTATATGCTGAGGACAAGACGAGTATCAAATCACGACATAGCTAATGTCGATAGCGATCGTCGTCTCAGACAGTATGCTGCATTCTTTATGTCAATAAGGCCTCATGATCATCTTGAATAAAAGCAATTCTTTTCTCCCTTCCCATGATAATTGCAGATTCTTTGAAGTGCATGACGTAGGAAAAACGAAGAAATTTGCGCGAATGATTTATTTGAAGAACATTTGTAGGAAATGTGGTCTCTCTCTCCAGAACAAAAGAATGTTCAGACGAAGCAAACTCTGTTTTTGTGCATACTTTCTTCATCAAACAAAAGCAATGGATTTCCTTGCGCATTGTACTGAACGTTGAATCTTTATTCTGTTGGATTTGGTAAAATGGCACTTGAATTTACATTATATATATATATATATATATATATATATATATATATATATATAGACTAGTGAGATACACCCATAAAAATGGGTTTTGGCATTTGGTTTTGTTCTATTGGGACGTCATTCTGTGGTACACAGTCCTCAACAGGACTCATAGTCATTACTAGGTTGGGCCAATTTCATTTTTGGTCACTGAACTTCCATTGAAATTTCAATTAGGTGGCTCAACTTCATTTATTTGCAATGACATACACTGTTATAGCAGTGTTAATGTCACAATGTAAGTTGTACTTATGGGCACACA
The DNA here is from genome assembly GCA_903798395.1 of Fraxinus floribunda. Taxonomy (NCBI): domain Eukaryota; kingdom Viridiplantae; phylum Streptophyta; class Magnoliopsida; order Lamiales; family Oleaceae; genus Fraxinus; species Fraxinus floribunda. The sequence continues at coordinate 948 of CAIGRS010089514.1, read as the reverse complement.
ACTTTAATTTACTCGCACAATTCATCACATCTCGGCTGCATTAGTGAATTTCATGTCAAAATCTCTCTTATTTAGATGTGTTTTCCTTATTGATCTCATAAGTGAGAACACTTCTATTAGACAACCTTCGCTGCTATTCCAAGAATGAGGAACAAAAGAATTTCTGCAATCTACGGACTCTTACCACTGAGAGTGGATGAGTAAATATACTTGGAAGAGAAGGATTTATAACCTTATCCCTTCGGAGGTGACCGAGTTGGTGGAGTATGTGAACGCGAAAATTGAAGGTTACAAATTCGAATTTCCAGCCAACACTTCTTCGGTCGAGTGTCGCACCGGGCTTGTCTAGTGCAGTTTACCTCTCCTATGTGGTTTGCGGGCTATTGTACATGGAGTGAGGTTTACCCAGTGTGTACTCATGAGTAGCGACTGCGGATTCCTACGTAAAAAAAAAAAAAAAGGTCTATAACCTTTGCTTATTATTACATTTAAGTATCCAACTTTTTTTTTATTGCATTATTATAATCAACCTTTCATTAATTAGAAGATCTTGATGACCATTTTTGTCGAGAATTTTCATTAAGAATTACAAGATTTATTTTTTCTCTTATTTTTAAATAAGCAAGAAAAAAAAATAATAAATACAAAAATTTTGCACTCATCATTTCAATTTTCAAAGCGTGCCGACATTACCTTTGGATAAAAACTGCTATCAAAGACAAGATTCGCTAATTAATTGAAATGTTAATAATAAGAATGTAACAATGAAAATTAATGATATGAATGTGATAAAATAAAATTAAGAATTTTTATTGCAATTAAAATATAGTGTAAAAAATCTCAATTAATTGGTCAACAAAACAAAACAAATACAATTTCTTAAATTATTTTTATACTAGGTGCAAGCAACGTGCAATGCACGTTTACTTAGTTTATATTTAATAATTT
>CAIGRS010089485.1:0-14278 GCA_903798395.1 Fraxinus floribunda | reverse complement strand
CTACTTTTTGGTATTTGTATGCATTGAATTAGTGTTATTCGATATCTAGTTATTTTTATATTTTTGAATTTGTTTACGTTAATTTGTATACGTTACAAATGAAATGTCATTAGTTATATTTATGTAGTGTTGCTGTAAATATTAAAAAATTTAATTATGGTACGGAATCGAACGGAACCGAACGGAACCGAACCCGAATGGTTCCATAATTATATTTGGACCCGACGGGTCCATTTATTAAATACCCGAAAATTCTGGAATCGAGCGGAACCGAACCGAACCGACCCACGGACACCCCTAGTCATAGTAGGAATGAAGATGACATTATAATTAAAATAGCTGATCATATTGTCCTAAAGAGTGATTCTCATTAGGTTAGAATGTCACAAATGAGTTGAGACAAAATCAAGAAACTATACAAAAGTTCTACAGGATAGATTTGGTGCAGAGATTGTCAAATCAACTATACTTTATGGTATTGGCTATTAGGCCGTTACCGGGCAAAATTTCAAGAGATGATTGTGTGAAACATAAAGATGTTAAGATAAATGTAGGGTCATACCAGAAAAGATAAAAATGAGAAATGGGATAGAGAGGAAGAGGTGTATCAAATGCTTGTGATGAGCATGTAATTAAGTAACTAGTTCAGGGCCCCTTTTGTCAAGCTTGAGGTATAAAACCAGTACAACAATTAGAAATTATCACTGGCTTTCTAATGCTGGAATAGATGAAATACAATGGTAGGATACAAAAGAATTAAAGAAGTCCATCAAAATAAAAGGAAGCAACCTAATGTAAAAACAGCCTAGTGCAGAATTGTAAGTGTTTGCCTGCATAAACTCTCCTCATTCAATCTTTATGGACCCCAAGAACCTTGAAGATCTTTTCACGCCTGTCACTCACCTTTCTGTTTAGACTCTAATGACTGTCATAGTCGTTGTTCATTTACTCATGACTAACCATAGTGACATGTAATAGTGCTTCTTCCCACAAAGACAACCAATGCACAGGAATGGAGTTATTAGACAACATAGAGTGCATTTGAAAGATAAGCTTTCTACAATGAAAGAAAGGATCTGTTACTAGAATATTGTTATCGAGCTGGGAGTAGGCAACCAAGGAAAAAAAAAATTATGAGAACTCATAAAAGCCAAGCGTCCTATCATTTTTTTTATCGTCCCACATGTAACAAGTGGCCTCTTGTACCCAATTACACTTTAAAATGAAAGGAGAAACTATAGTTCTTTCATGAAAATGGTGAATGAACAGCTACAGAATCAAGCTCATTTCAATTCCTTCCACAACTATCTCAGAAAGGAGAAACTATAGTTCTTTCATGAAAATGGTGAATGAACAGCTACAGAATCAAGCTCATTTCAATTCCTTCCACAACTATCTCAGACCTACCAAGCTTTCAGACCCAAAGAAGGGGCTCTCTTAACTAAAAATAACCATGGATAACAATTTAATATTTCCAGCACGTGCTCGGAATTAATCTACAAAATTCTCAATATTCTTAGAAACCACTTTCAATCATAGCCCATTTCATCCTGTAGCATTAAATTCCACATAAACGGAAAGCACATATTCTGTATGCACAAACCTAGAAGCTGAAAATAACAGGTTTCATTCCAGGTCAACTGCCGAAAATAGGAATTTAAAATAAATGAAAAAAGCCACTTCACAAAACAATGAAACTTTAACACGCATGAAACATCACAAAATCACCACATAATAAAACCCAACTTTAAGAACATGGAGAAAAAGCCAAAAAAAAAATAAATAAATAAAAAATAAATATATATATATATATATATACAGTAAATTAGCAACAACTAAGTCGAAGGAAAATTCACCAGAGATCTTAATGGGTGCCTCAAGCTCAAGAAGATTAGGCTGTTGCAAGAAAATCTCTTTAGACTGAAAACAAAGCTGTTTGATCTCTGACTCTGAGAGCTGCACTTGCTTTCCCGGCTTCCCTTTAACCCCAAGCAAACGGTCGATTATATAGTCAAGAGCGGCAGAATCCATTTTTTTCCTCCTCTTTCTATACTAAGTTTCATACAAAGAAAAAAACTAAAAGTTAAAAGTTTTCTTGGCTCTGTCTGTAATCGAGCATAAGGGTTTGTGGGTTCTTGGAGTAATTTGAATGAAAGGCTTTAGCTTTATGGGGTAGCCCTTTTTTGTGGAAATTTTAGAAATGGCTTTTTGGGTTACATTTGTGCTTATCTGCGTGTGCGCGTGCTGGAGGAGAGGGATGAACCCGCGATCGGCGCCGAAGGATCCACCATTAGCTATCAATGTCTGGAGACATTATGCTATTTGTATGGAGTTTTTCACTCTGGTTACTACTTTGGTTACTAGTTACTCTGATAAATAAAAAGTGATCGATTGCTCACCTACTTTTAAACAAAGTTACTCATTCATTACTAATTTAAAATCCATCCATACTGGACAAGAAAACCCACATGGCAGAAGAAAATCATACAAGGCGTAACGGTGTTAAATATGTTGACACGTTGGCCAAAATAAATTAAATTAAAATAACTTTTTCCTTCCAAATTAATATGCTGCCATTTCACTCGACAGTGAACCAAGAAGAAATTCCAAGTTTCCAACAGTAAACCCAGAAGCATATTTTCATTCAACTGGTGTGCAAAAATAGCAATTCAAACCATGATTACATAAATCACTATTTTGTCTTGGTTACCAAAATTACACCAGATCACTTCTTCTTGTCTTCCTGACCAAATTTACATCCATTAAACAAAATGAAAATACTATTGGGTTGTTGAATTTCTTCTTATTCTTGGAGGCGTAAATGGAGCCGACCCTCGAACAATCCTTCTATTTTTTGATATGGCTGCCCTATTCCTTTATTTTTCTTGGTTTTCTATCTCTTGCAAGTCTTCCACCATGGATTCAAGTAGAGATTCCCCCATTGTTGAACTGGCTGGTTGATGCAGGGGAAACTTATAGGAAAGACAAAAATCTCACAAAAAGAATTTCAATTAAGAGAAATTCAATAAAATTTTATTTCATTCAACATTGTCTCTGTCTCAAACGGCTTACAACATTTAAATAGCAAAAAGTTAAGAAAATTCGGAAATATTACATAATAATGGAAAAATATTATTTTTTTTCCATAAATGAAAAAAATTGAGATTATGATTGATCTTGATTCTCCTAATCACCAGGGTCGTCCCCCAACAAACAGAATCGCAATCCGAGTCTTATTGAATAAGATATTGCTAAATCAAATATTACCATAAACGGCAAATACGCTTAATTGTGGGCCTAAACGACGAAATTTGCCCAAAATTTGACGTGCANCCCAAAATTTGACGTGCATCAGGGCCATAGGCCCTAAGTTGTGATCATCGGCCCTTTTCCAATCGAATTGGACAATCAATTCGTCAAAAACGGACAAACCCAAAGTTCCACAAAATTATTATCTTGCCTTCATCACTGGCTCATTAAGTGGAGGACCATAGTTAATAAATTGTACACCACTAGTTAAATCAATTCTAGGTGTTAGCATGAAAAGGAAATTATATGATTGTTCTGGTGGTTGCATTTCAGATGGAGGCATCCCAGATTGCCTCCTAGGCACGAGTTTTGCCCATCATAGTGTCATGAAATCATATATGAAGTCAAAAATATATCTGGCTAGATTCACTTATAGTATGATATTGCAATAGATGTAATTACCCTTGATCTTTCACTCCCCACTTGTCTTAAGCTTCCTTCATATGTATGATCTACAGCCCCACAAGACAAATCCTTGCAAGAGAATATAAACTAATGCACATCAGATCATATAGTATGCTAAAAATTAGAAAACATAATACATAGCACATCTGTAAACTAACCTCATGTGGTGCATCAGCCTTTTGATGATACCTCTTGTTGTGGCATGTCCCTCCGCATAAACTACAAGTAATCACTATGGTACCCTTCTTGTTCAACTTTGCTTTGGACCTCGAACGGACTATAACATCTTCTTCTGCCTGTCTTCGTCTCTTCTTCTGTTTTCTTCCTCTTTTAGGCACAAACCAATTAGGTGGCTTAACCGGGGAGGCATCCACTCGAGGCCATAATTTTATCTCATTGATAAGGTTTATAATATTCTCATAACAGCTCATATATGTACTCGCTCTATAACACTCATGCACATACTTCCACGGCTCATCCCTTCTGTCTATTATGAGAGTAACTACATGAGCACGAGGAATCCCAGACAAATCCCATCTCCTACATGCACATGTTTTGTTCATTAGATCAACAACATATTCCCCGCTAGAACAATTCACATATGATTGTGCCCCTCCAGACCAATCCACCTCATATGGCTCTACTATCTCAATGTTTAACATAAGTTTCTTTTGAGCTTTAGGACATAAAAGTCCTACTACTCTTCTCATCTTGTCCCTTCTTGCTTGTAGCCTTTTCATGAAGCTTACATGCAAATCAATCAACATTGTCAATATGAATTTTTCCCTTTCTTCTAATACAACACTATTGAAGACTTCAACATAGATTATTTAAAAGAAAGTCACTCTTAACCTTTGTCAGAAAATAAGCCTTACTCCATTCACTTGGATGCCTTTTTTTTAACCAATTATGTGATGCACCACTTTCTTTCTCCATCTCACCCATCCAAAACATCCATTCGGGCACTGTTGTCGACTTTGCGGCCTTCCATAAGTATTCCTTAAGAATCAAACCCTTAAAATCAGTTCTAAAGAAATTGTTGTACACATGTCTAACACAAAAATCGGTGCTCTACTTCAGGATATAAATCGTCTAACATTTTGTAAACCCTTTTGCCTATCTGTCATAAATGTTCATTCGTTGCTATTCATTATCTTTAAATCTTCACCCAAATGTTGAATAAACCACCTCCAAGTAGTAGCATTCTCTCTCTCAACTATAGCATAGGCTACTGGGTAAATACAGACATTAGCATCTAGTGTCATTGCCACAAGCATCTACCCTCCGAACGTCCCTTTCAAGAAATAACCATCCAACCCCAAAAACTGCCTGCAACCTCCAAAAAAAACACTCTCTTACAAGCTTCTAAACATATATAAACTCCTTGAAACTTCAAAGCATGAATGGCAACAATGCATATAGACCCGGGATTAGTTCTCAAAATTTTAGCAGCAAAAGACCTAAGCAACCCAAACTAGTGCTCATCAGATCCCTGTATCAGTACTCTTACATATCTTCTAGCTGCCCTCCATGCTATAACCTTATTGATTATTAACTTCATATCATCCTTCACCGCCTTTATAATAAGCTTAGAATTCCAATTGAGGTCAACTTTGAAGGTATCTAAATATCGCTTCGCTATGTACTTAGCAGTGCAATGCCTATTTGTTCTATCCTTGATGCATGTGTGTTCTGAGTTTTTTGACTTTATTTGCACACAACCTTTTTTCTTGTTCCACGAAGCCCAAATCCTCCATGTACAACCTAATTTACATATGGCTTGGGCTCTGAACTCATCATTGGGATTGAATCTAAAATTGCATTTAGATGCTACGCCGTGATTTCTAACTGCTTCCCTGAACTCTTCGATGTTTTTAAACTATTTTCCTACCACCAACTGGGGATTGAATTTCTCTCTTTCGGCATCATAAACACGAAAATGATAAGCATTTTCCTCACTAGAAGAATAGTCAGTGTGCAACTCCTCTTCGCTTAGATAAATAGCTTCATTTGATCCTACATCTTCATCCCCAATAGTCAAAAGTTCGACCGTATGATCTACATTTAATCCAACTAGATCTCGTTCATTCGTATTCTTGTCATAATAAAAATCATCATCATTAACTTCGTTGTCTGATTTAGTCAATTGACATTCATTAGTATCACTTCCTCATCCTCAAATGTATTATCTACATAGAAAAAGGTAGTATTGTAACACTAATAAAAGGTAAACATTTCATTAAGTTTTTATGCAAAGGTATATATGTGTTTTAATTATCATTTAGTGAAGAAATTTTTTTCCACAAAACAAATGGCGAAACACTGAAGTCTATGGTCACATGTAAGATTGTGATTGAGATGTAATCATGAGACCTCTAAAAAGAGAAGAAAACCGACTAATGGAAGAAATAGAAAACCCACAAAATATATGAATTTTGAAAAAAAAAAATAGGGAAATTATATATATACAGCACGAAGCCATGAAAATGTATGAATTCAAAAATGTTTTAAAGTGTTACCTCATTGTGGTCCTCATATGCTGTCTCCAAGATTACTTCTTCAATAGTAAGGCTGTCTGCCATTTGTGAAGCTTGTAGAGGAATTTAGGGTTCGTATGGATTTGGGGATTTCTCAAATTGGAGTTTAATATGCAATAGTTCCTTGATTTGGGGTTTATACTGAGATGGAAATGGTTTGGGTTTGATGTAGGGAAGAATTGAATAATGTTATCGAGATGAAATCGATTTGGATTCGAGAGAATTGCATCGAACACGCTATGAAAACTTGAAAGGAAAAAGCTATTTTTATTTAATTGATTTTGGTCCATGCTGTCAACCTATTTAACACCGTTACGTCCATGTAGGATTTTCATCTGCCACATGGGTTTTTTTGGTCCATGTGGATGGATAAATTTTAAATGAGTGATGGATGGGTAACTTTGTTTAAAAGTAGGTGAGTAATCGGCAACTTTTCATTTTTGAGTGAGTAAGTAGTAACCAAAGTGAAATGTTAGTGATTGATTATTAAATTAACTCTATTTGTATGTGTACACGAGAGATTACATAAAGGGTAACCCATGAGATTCACATAATTGTCAAATAGCATCCCAATTGGAGGCACCTGGGCTGTGTCGCAATTATCTCAAATACTATGTGTACATTTGACACTATGTGTACTTTTATATACACATAACATATTCATTGCATAAAATGATGTGGAGAAAACATAATGGATGAAAAAATTGACATACTTTTAATTAGTCAAATGATAGAGTGGCATGTGATATTTTGTAATTTCTTATATAAATATTTATGTACACGCAACATAATTAGCCAAAGTCTCTTTTTTTTAGAGCTAACTATTTCATTAGCCACTAAATTATACACTTTGTTACGACTTACTCACCCAACTTCACAAACCTTCTCGATGGTCATTGAACTTAAGTCTGTTGCACTAAAATGGTTATGGGATGAATTTCATCCATGATTGTGTCTATGTGGAAGATGGAATATTGACGTGGTCGTTACAATTGTCCACGTATCAAACAAATTGCACACGTGGATGCCAACTCACGCAAACAAACCTTACCCATATCAAAAAATAATTAAAACTAAAAGTTTATCCTTTTCATCCAACCTCCACCTTCACCCAACCCACCCCAATTCAAAACCAAAATCAAAGCCACCGTCTACAACTCCGGCGCCACTAGTGTTGCATTTTTTTTCCCAAGTTTTTGAATTTTTTTAAAAAAAAAAATAAAATAATAATAATAATAATGATAATGATAATAATAATAAAGACTTTAATTATAGGTTTTTAATTTGACTTCTGTCGAGTTGAAAAAATATCTTTTTGTATGTTTAGTGATAATTATGAATAAAAGAATTGTAGTTGTTTAAGTAGCATATGCAAAAAATAAATAAAAAATTGGTAAAAAAATTAGCTAAAAAAATCAATTTTTTTTCCAATAAACTGTAACCATGAGGGAGAAAAATGAAGGGATTGTGAGAGGAAAAAAAATGCCAAAAAACCGTATCCAAAAGTTTTAAAAACAAAGGTACTATAAAAATAATAAACCAAAAATCAAGAACCTTACATGAATGGCCAATGATGATGACAAGAAACACTAAAGATAATACAAAAATAGTCGTGATTATTTCAAGATCCTAAAGAAATTGTAATGCTTAAAAGAGTTTTTGAGAGGAAGAAGTTTAAAAAGATAAGTCTGAGAGCAACGTATATTATAACAAAAATACGTGTAAGAGTTTATTTTATATTGTCTTATCAATTATTTATTAGTTTGCTATGTGAAATACGAAAATTAATTCCATTGCAACATTTTATAAGAAGACATTATTTTAACATAAAAATCTTGACTTCTTAAAAGAAGTATACCAAAATATTATAGCACTAGATTGTAAAAATTAATTTCATAATCTCGTTAAATAAATTACTCCAATAGAATACATGCACAAATTGAAGAGTGCACAACGACTTAGCGTCAAAAGATTCTCTCATGGTGTACATTTGAATCTTTAACTAGTGACTAGGGGCAGATCCAGGCACGGGCTGGCCCAGACTACAGCTCGTGCTCGCCCAAGATAGATCCAATACTGTTTCGTGCGGAAGTCGGACCTCGCTAACAATTAAAAGATGGTTCAAACGATTGTGTTAGGAACAGACCTCTAGAGACAAAGTCTCAATGAAGGGTACTTTATCTATGAAGATTACAATTTGCAAGAAGCAAAATGCCTCCAAGTGGTGCACACAATGTAATTGAAAGTTTGACAAGAAAAACTGAAAGAAACGAAATTACATAGTTCTCTGTTCGAGTGTGATTTGATTGGGTCCTTGCTTCTATGTCTTATCTTCTCTTTTATACATTCTTTGACAGTTTTTGTTGTGGAGCCATTTGACAACTGATAGTCAGGACGTAACTACCCATTTTCTCCATAATGGCTGACTAATCAAGAAACTGCAGTTTTAACTGTTGCCATTACTCCCGTCATTTAACTGCTTACAACCGAGATTCTTGGATCATGGAATGTGATAAGATTGTCCATTAACTGTTTCAATAACCGTCGCTTTATATAACAACCAGACTATATTCGCCCAGATCTTAGGCGTCTCGCGGGCTTGGGCGATGATGGGGCCGTTGCTCTGAATAACAATAAGGCACTATACTCTTCCCGATCTTAGGCGTCTGGTAGGCTTGGGCGAGGATGGGCCTCCGCTACATAACTTCGTCTTGGTTTTTTACATGGTCTCATTTGGGCCTATCTTTCGAATTTTCTAGCTGGGCTTCATTCCTTGGACCATTTAATTGGGCTTCATTTTCTTATATCAACAATTACCCCCCTCCTAATATAGCAAAATTAATATCGATTATTAATCTTATGCCATATCCGTTCTTTGTATTTTCCCGCGATACTTGAAATCCCAAAAAGGCGGAGAATCCCAATCATTATTTTATTTGGCAGTGACCTTCTATATCCCAAAAAGTGCAATATCACGCTACTTCTATAAATTGAAAAGCACACTATTTCATCGCGCCATTATACCCACATTTTGCATCGTCGCGTTTCTATAGAGATCACTGTTCATCTTCTTGCTTCTCTATTCAAGCACATACCCTCCCAAAACCTTGGAGAAGGTTAAAGTTTGTAGTAGATGGCGACTTCAGACAACTTTCTTAGTTTCGAAGACTTTCAAGAGCTTCTCACAAAATCGTATATAACTTCAGCTCCCCTTTTACCTACCAATCATGATCTCAACGAGTTTTACCTAGGCCTATCATTTAATGACGCTGATTCCGTGGGACAAACCGCAATGGGCTAGTTGTTCCCTTGCACTCAAGATCCTCCTTTTCTGAATCATTTTCCACTAAAGCCAATTCGTGAACGAGGTATTTGCACTTGGCCCAAAACTGATACTACTTTTCGTCTTTGACATGCATGTATGGTAAATCATGGCCCCACTAAGATAATTTTTTATCATGCTAGGATTTTCGATTTATTAGAAATCGCTCCCTGTCTCCCAATATATGAACCCGTGTTTTTTCCTATCACTTTAAGCTTTTGATCTTCTAAATATAATACTTTTGTTTTCCCACTTGGCTAATGTCAATCACTCTAAGGGATGTTAGAGCCTTAGTTAATCTTCCACCTCTGGGCGACACCATCTCTCCCGCCCTTTTGGTTACTACTGCTGCCCCAAAATTGAAAAGGAGATTCACTGATTCTTATTCGGGCATGCAAGAACTCTATAACAATTCTAATGCTAAACCTACCCATGATGAGCGTGTTGCCTTTCTTCAAGTTTGGCTTTGTAAATATGTCATTTGTGTACCCAGCATGAAACCTTCTATGGCTTACTTGTCTATAGTGCATGAATTAGCGCGTGGTAGGTCTATGAATCTTTGTTCATTATTCTTAGTTGCCTTTTATAGAAGCATGACTTCTCTTCAATTCCAGTTGCTGAATAGTACATCTCCTACTGGCAGTGGGCCTCTTTGGCTCCCTCAATTGTGGTTGAGATCATATTTCCCACAGCTTGGTGCTCTATCAGCTCCTCCTAGATCGATTAGTTGTTACGGGCTATTCATCAATCAATTGAACCCTATTAATATGTCCATTAGAGACGTTTTCACATTCTTTTACACCTTGAATTCAACTCCTTTTTTTCCTTTTCTCGATTCACCAAATTCCAATTTATGTGCAACCTCCTTCTACCATGAATGATGTGAGCACCTTTTTGACCATGTGGGCTCAATTTTTGATTGGGAAAGAATTGTTCCATGTTATTTTGACTGAAACAAATGCTAAAGTAGGGTTTGAGGTGTATACTCCCCAATTTATTGCCCCATTAGCTTGGTTTTGGCCAAACGTTGCATGTTCCTCCCTATTTTTCTAAAAGCTTGACAGAGCGTTTTCATACCACTACTAAAACAGAGGCACAAGCCATCGATGCTTGCAACGCCCTTTTGACACACGATTTCTCCTGAGCCCTTTTTAATCCTACTTTTGTCGTTCACCCCCTTTTTGAACAATTATGGCCGTCTGTGAAGCATTGGTTGTTTGTAATTGATGTTAACCATGCTTTTCACTTGCTGGAGAAGCCAGGTACCTCTTTTATTTTTCCTATTCTTGCCACTCCTATATCTATCAGGAATCCTACTTCTCCTTCGAAATCTTCACCTGCTTGGACTGGAACAGCTAAAGGTATTTCCAGTCGCAAACGGCTAGCATCAGCTTCGTTAGATTTGCCCGATGATGATGATGATACCCCTTTCGTCGTCAGGAGGAAGGTATTTGAATTGAATATGCAAAGTTTGTTTATTCGTGAAAAATCATTTGTGTGTTAATGTTTTACCTGGATTTTTCAGAGGAGCTCAACTTCTCCTTTGAAGACTCTGCTTTCACCGATCTTTGTTCCACTACCTTCCACTAAAGCTTCTTCATCCAAGTTATCTGGAAAAGGGACTTTACCTACCGGCCAAGTGTCTTTGATCGCACAATCGATTGGAGAACTTCCACCTTTCCCAGGGTGCTAACCCCTCATGCGTTGAACCGGAAGGTAATACTGATTTTATGGTCTTTTTCCTTGTTTGCATTATTGGCTTTTAACTCATTATCACTTGCTTCTTGTAGAGATTCCCATAAATCTACTCGTTGTGGAAGAGCCTACTAGTTTAGATAAAGGAAAGTCCCCACAGGTGGTTAGTTCAACCAGTGATGTGCCCCAATTTTCCAAAGCTGCTGATAAGGTAGCCTCTATTTCATCTTTCATTTTCACTTCATTTACTGTAATGAGAATGCTAACTGTTTGCATTTTCTTTGTAGGACACTGATGCCATTTTACTCTCTATTCAGAATTTGTTTACTTCTTGGAAACAAGTAAAGGCAAGTGTTACTTCTCGTTCTTCTTCAGCCAATCGTCCTTCTGCTTCATCTACTGCATTCTTGGAAGAAAACATGAACGTTCTCAAGCAATCAATGCTTGAATAAGTTTCCTTCATGGATATGGATGTCAATAAGGTCAGTGCTTCTAGCCAAAGAGATAAGTTTGAGCATTTAAGTGCAAAAATGGCTCGAGCATTTAAGTGTAAAAATGGCTCAAGCACTTGAGCTTCATTCGCTCAAAATCTCATCAGATTTTAAGCTGACGTCGAAGATTATCCATTTAGAGATCAGTTCTTTGCTAGCCAGAAATGTCAAGTTAAAAGCCAAGAAGACTCAATATCTTCGCACTGTGAATGAGAATGAGTCTTTGTTTCAGGAGATTGAGAAGACCAAGAGTGATCTGAAGGAAATCTCTTCTAAAGTTATGGTTAGAGATTCTTTGATGATAAGCTTGGCTGCAAAGATGAATGAACTTCAAGCGAGGATGGATGACTGTAAGGCCAGGTTAGCTACTAAGAAGCGTACTGCTTCCCAAGGAGTTAAGCAGTGTAAATCTTTGTTTGAGTGTTACTCGAAGCTGGAAGTTGATGAGGGATTTATGACCGAGCTATCCACTGTTTCCTCTGAATAGGGCGATTAATAGGGAAAACTTAGAGAACAGACGTGCTCTCTTTGGGGCAAGCTGTAATTAAGACATTAATATTTTGACTTCTCTTATAGGACGATTTCGTCTTACACTTTATTCTTGTAATTTTATAATGGCAGCCACCATTGGCTAAAAATGCACGGCAGCCAATTTTATCAATGGAATAGTATTTTATTCATTTGTGTGATGTCTTTTGCGTGGATTCCAAAAAAGTATAATTGATGTTTTCTTTAATTGTCAATACTCTCCAAAAATTTAATTACTAACCTTGCCATATTCATGCACATTTTCCCTTGTGGAATCTTTACATGGAACGAGACTTTTGATATTGCGTCTTCTCTTCAAGATTTGGACCTTCAATTTCGGTTACTATGCATGTATCTGCCATTCGTATTTCGTCCCTTCGCCTTCAAACCTCTATAAAGCTGCGTGTTTGTTACATATTTGTCGTCCTAATCCTAATTTTCCCCAAAACCCATATGTTGCCATCAATTGGCATTCAAATGATCGATCTTCCATATCCAAAAGATCAATTATTTCCACTTTCAACCAAAATGAATCTTTCTTTTTCCAATTTCACCATCTGACTTGATATTTTCTTTGGTATGTGCGATATAGGAAACATTTCTTTGGTGAAGGTCTTCTCAGCATCCTCTCCATTCATGATCTCTAGAGGGAGTTCTTGATGTGAAACAACTACTTGTTGAGAGTGTTTCTTTGCCTATTTGCCTATCATTGCAGCGATGCATTTAGGAAGGCAATGAAGACCAATTTACCCCTTTCTGTAGCAGTTGATAGAAGAACAATGATAGCCTGCTTCCAGTTGCAGCTTATACACCATTTGTATTTTATATCCCTTAATTTGTTAGAAGTACTTGATAATGAAAGATTTATTTTATTTGAACGTAATCATTCAACTCACTTTATTTGTTTTGATGATATGGTATGTGCCTAGCATCTTAACTTTACTTATGCATAGAATTTTCTTTTACCTGTTCACTTTCTCATATGGAAGGAACATATTTCTTTAAATATTTACCATTAATAAACCTTCCATGCTTCGTGCCATCTAAATCTTCCAAATGGTACACTTCATTAGGCAACACACTTTTCACTTTATATGGTCACTCCCAATTGGGTGACCATTTACTATACTTTGGATCTTTGCTATCCAAAGGGAGTCTCATCTTCCAAACTAAATCATTCAGGCTAAAAGACTTGGCTACAACTTTTTTGTTATAGAACTTAGCCATTTTTCGTTTTTGAACTTGCAATCTATCTGGAACGTCCAACTTTAATTCATCCAATTCTAACAAACTTTGGGCTAGTGATTTTGCATACTCGCCATCACTTAAATTATTTTGCAAGCCTACTCTAATCGACTGCACATTGATTTCCATATCCAATACAGCTTCTTGTCCATAAGTAAGTTGAAAAGGAGTTACTTTGATACTTGAACGTGGTGTTGTCATGTAAGCCCATAAAGCTTTATTTAAACATTTATACCAATTTCTGGCATATTCATTTACTATCTTCCTTATGATATTTTTTAGAATCTTATTAGAAGACTCTACTTGTCCATTAGATTGAGCGTAATAAGGTGTGGAGTTTACTAGCTTAACTCCAAATTAGCTCAAGAATTCCTTCACTTGATCCCCATTTAAAGAAGTTTCGTGTAGGTAGTAATCTCAAAGTGGTATCGCAAATCTATAAATAATGTGGTCATGAATAAAGTCTACAACATTTTTATGAGAAATCTCCTTTAAATGTATTGCTTCTACCCACTTAGTGAAGAAATCTGTCGCAACTATTATAAACGTATATTGCTTGGACGACAGGGGATAAATCTTTCCTATCAAATCTATCGCCCAATATTTAAACCACCAAGGTTTAATAATAGGTGCCATTTCTCTTGCGGCACCCTTTGTATTTGACCATACTTTTGGCATGCTAAACAACTTTTTGTGTACTAAACGCATTATTCTCCCATCCTGGGCCAAAAGTATCCACTCCTAAT
>CAIGRS010089467.1:0-11076 GCA_903798395.1 Fraxinus floribunda | reverse complement strand
AAAATAAAGCCAAACGAACATTAAACTTTGATGGAAAAAATGAAGTTTTAGGAAAAAAAAAATTACTTTTTGGCAATGGAAACAAATTTTATAACCAATTGTGAAAAAATTATCACTTTAATGGACAATTTCTATGTAAAACAAAGCCAAACGAACACAAAATTTAAAAATTTTTCGAGTGGAAAATTATACCAATCAAACACACTTAATTAACAATTTTCTGGAAAATAATTTCTAATTAATTACTTTCCTTGGAATTCATTTTCTTTCCACCCATTTTCCACCCTTACAATCAAACGGACTCTAAGATTTGAAGAATTCAACCTTCGACTTGACTATCAACATCTTTTGAATTATTTCATGTTCTATTATTCTTTTTGTAATTTATATATTAGCATGCTAGGCAAGATCCGTTTTTATATTGGATAAAAATGAACCATATTTATTNATTATTTCATGTTCTATTATTCTTTTTGTAATTTATATATTAGCATGCTAGGCTAGATATTTTTTTATATTGGATGAAAAATGAACTCTATCTATATTTTGTTTCAATTCAAGATTAGTAGTTTAGTTTAATTCTTGCGTTTCTTGATTAATTTTGCATTACCTATTGCATTATTTAATTTATTGGCTACCAATTAGATAATTAATTGCTTGTTGTAATGTTGCTGGATTCACAATAAGTTTAGAAGGTGGCAAAATTAACATATGTGCAATAGATGTTAGGTATAACATTTATCAAGTGTGTAATCATATATATAATCAAAACTTTAATGCATTATAATAATTTGAATTCGGGTTAGAAATAGATTCCAGTTATGGTTATATCATAACTTTATCAGTTGTCAACAACGCATTAATAAAACTAGATCATAAAACAAGAATGAAATAGATAGCAATAGGCAGATTCAAAATCCAATACAATCATCCACAATTTAATACAAACATTTTTACCGCTTTACTAGATCAATTTAGGATAATCACAAAACCAAAATATCTTTTGTTTACATAATTCGAATTCCATACAAAATTAATAAATTTGAATTTAATTTATTCCTTATGGAATCATACTCTCAACTTTGATAAATCTATTACTTGTCAACGGTCCCGTACCCGTGCGGGTTTTGCACGAACATATTACAGAGGAAACAAGATTACTAAATCAATTTTGGGGTGTTTGGTTGGGGGGATAAGCTGTTTAAAGGGAATTAGTAGAATAAATCTTGACCGTTAGATTATTTTGAATTACTTTTCAGTTTTCTTTGTCAAATTTCATTGTAGGCTGAACGGTCCAAATTAGGTTTATTACTTAATTCTCACCTAAAACCAGTCAATTTCATAAGTGAAATGGACTTGCTGGTGCTAACAGTATATGTAGGCAATTTACAGAAATTCTTTTAATAGTGTATATTATTGACATAATTTTATATAATTATTTTAGATTCATAAAATACTCGAACGCACTATCATGCTGATAGATTATATCTCTATACTAATACCGTATACTTGCAATCCAATTGTGAAACTCATAATCTCTTTTGATAATTAAATTCCAATTGCTACAATATTATTTGTTGGATTCATCACGAGAAAAATAACTATAAAAAGGATACCATCATCTTAAAGAATTGTCACTATAAAAAGCCTTCTAAAATCTTAAATCAATGCACCAATCATTTTACAACAACCTAAAATATTGTATCATGATGAAAAATCTCTTTTTATTTCTCATTGTATTGGGTTGCAGCAGTCTTTCCCACGCAACCCGTTGTTATATCTCTTTGAAATATGATATTTATGTCATCAATCACCTGCCACCTGGATCTAAATTGCGGGCGCATTGTGCATCTAAAGATAATGATCTTGGGTATCATACTCTTACTAATAATCAACAATTGCACTGGGACTTTTGTGATAGTTTCTTTCGAAATACATTGTTTTTTTGCACTCTTGGATGGGGTTCAAAGAAGCGAAGTTTCGATGTTTTTAGGTCAAAATGGGGAGAAACCGAATGCAAATTGGATTCTTGCTTTTGGACAGCAAAGAGTGATGGCATCTATCTTCATGGCGTGTGGGGAGGAGAGTCCAAAAAATATGACTGGCAATAAGAAATATTAATGTATCATTCAATATATGCATTATGCATTTATTCAATAATAATTACTTTATGGTTTAGTTTTTGTACTTTAAGTTCAAAGTTTAGATACTGTTCTACATTTTTTATGGAGGATTTTCAATCAAATATATAGGGCAACATTCTTGCCAACCAACTTATTGACCAAGCTAAAGAACTTTGTGGGAGCATTTGAGCAGATACTGTCTAACAGATCTCTAACAAGCTTCTAAAAATTCTCCAAGGTGAATCTCATCTACCGGATGTTTATTTTTATTTTTTTTTGGATAAGGCACCTACCAGATGTTGGAGCAACGAATGACTAAAGTTAACCAGAAAACCTAGTAAAAAACAAAAGGAACTATCTTTCTCTTTGCCAATCGGTCTCCATGGAAAGCCACAGCCCACAAATCGACACTCCATTACAATACATAATTTTTAGGATGTTCGATCTTTCCCTATGTAGCTTAGTACATTTCATATAAAAATTAGACAAATGAAAAATTTTGTGTATGAGGATGCCGTTGATCCAATTGCCTACACTTCTTGAGACTAGTTTTAATTAGCCAATCTTTATTTTAATATTAATGCGAAGCAGTCTCAATGGGATGAGAATTTGCAAAAGGAGATCAATATGCTTTGTGATGTTGCTCAGCCATATACCCTTGTTATTGGATTTATCAGTAACCTACTTTGCAAGGTTGTCCTTGTGAATTCTCAGGGTCCTAACCACATTTACCTAATACTAGTTAAACTTCAATCAAGACAACGCTTACATAGTGGCTAGGTTTAGAGGAAGTTATATTTGTTCATCAGTTACAATAATATAATTTTTTTTTTATTTTCAAAAATAATAATAATAAAAGTTTTCTTTTTGGTCTATAGAAAGATGCCTGAATGAATATTAAAATATTTTCCTAAAAAGAGTTTTTATGAATATAATCAATATTCCTAAAAAACCTCCTCGGATCCAAATTTTTTCAATTCCCCCAGATATACCATTTTATTGGAACAATATGAAGTGACTTATCAATAGATTACATTCGTAAAGAGACTTCCTAATATGGTGAGTTAGGAATGGTCTACTGATTCTAAAAGGTAAGAAAATTTCTCAAATATTCTAATAAATGGAATGTATGACTTTCCACAGTTAAAACCAGTTAATTTGAACAATAAAGTTAGGTGGATGATGTTATGTTCATACGCATAGGTTATTTATAGAAAATTATAAGAATCCATTTAAAATTTAGACACATAAAATCCTATTATAGGGTGGAATCATTAAGAATCCATTTCATTAAACGTACAATTATAGAATTTATTAATGATGCCTATTATTTAGTGTCAGTTATGTCACCTAAAATTGATGTTTTAATACGACTAATGCTAAATAGACATATAAATATTTAAAAATTCTACAATTGTTTATTATGTATATTAGTTTCTCCATATATCTTAGACTATATAAATTACGTATTTTTACTAGTTTTCATCTGGCTAGATTGTCACTATAATTTGGATACTTGCAATAGAATTTGGAATCTCATAATTGCTTTTGTTAATTAAATTCCAATTGCTACAATGCATATTTTCTTGGGTTCATATTGTAGTTTGACCAACTCATTATCATAACTTAACCAAAGAACTATAAAAACGAGAGTACCATCTTGAAGAAGCATCAAATATCACATTTACCAACACGAATCGTACCATGCCATCTAATATCCTTGTATATATTCTCATCCTATTGGCCAACCTTCTGGAGGCGAACTCATGTCTTAGAACCCCCTAATTACCTGGTCTTTGTTGTCAATGTTGTTGAAATTCTAAAGAGAGAAGAACTCGGGATGACATTATTTAACAACTCGGAAATGGTGTAAATTAGAAGCAGACCATGAACGAAGAAGCATAGAGACTCTTCTGTCTTGATTTTTACTTGCTCGAGTGAAGCTATGAAGCTGCTGGAATCAACCTCTGTCCGCAGTCTGCAAACATGCGGGAAATTGAATTTTTCAAATGAGCTGATGCCTCCTTTCATGAAATAATGTAGCGTTTTTTATATCGTAAGTGTACGATATCATAACAAATAATATAGCGAACCTTAGAGCCTAGATTGTCATTCCCACGATGACTATACTTTAATGCTTAATTTATTATTTTTAACTTCTATTTGATGAAAAACAAGGAATTGTGATTTGATGATTGTTTTTCTAATTATATTTACTAATTGAAAATATCAAAATTGCAAGCAAAGATCGACTGAAAATAAAAATTTGGAATAGATATTAATTTCATCTATTAATTACATTTGACTCTTAATTTAAGACTCACAACCAGTGTTCAATCGAATTCTTCTATTATATTCAATTTACTCATCTCGAGTTGTGATTGAGCCAATTCAAATAATTCAATCACATATCTCTATGTGAATCAATCTTAGTTAAACATAATATTAGTTCTAAGAATTCATATAACGACCGCAATAATTAAAATAGGTACCTCTACACGTTATACTAAATTACCGAACTTTAATATGTGGTCTAAATCTAAAACTTACCTCTCGACTTGTAAAAGATTCAAAAAAATTATTGAATTAATGATCAAGTAATTCAAAGCATTCAAAAATAATGAAAGAACTTGAATTTTGAATAAAAGAAATAAAGGGTCTCAAAAAATTATATTGTTTGCCCTTAAGAAAAACTTAGCCACTCATAATAATGTTTGAAAACCACAGGTTTTGTATTGAGTACATCATCAGATTTTGAATTGATATGTGGAGAAGCAGATTAATCTTGCATCAAGTTCATCTTCTTGCCTGCAATTTTCATTCCAAACTCTAGCTCTTGATTTCTCTCGAATTCTTCAAGTTGTATCTTATGCCTCTCCCTAAAAGTGCCCCAATTCTTTTATTTATACTTCTCTCCGTGTTTGTACAGGATGTAGAGTTTTTATCATAATTTTCTCTCTCCGATATGCAATTGAGGCGATTTAAATTGGGTTGGAAAGATAACTTAAATGTATACAACATTACTAGAAATAGTTTTCAATTCAAACGTTTTCTAGGTCAAAAATGGGTATGAATCTCGGGCTAAAAATTTGGAGCATACTTGTGAGATTGAAAATTGATTTTCATATTTCACTCGTTTTTGACTTCTAGTTGCATCGAATTGATCCCTAGCATTCTCGAATCCACTTAATTGATCTTATGATCGCGTGGTGATCGTCTTTAACAAAGATGAATAACACTACAATTTATGTGAATGCACTAAAATTACTTTCCTTTATATTATTTATTCGACTCGACTTATAATTTAATTGAGTATATTGATATTGAAACAAGCCCTATAATCCGCATAATGATGTGTCACATACATAGCGATATCATATCAAGTAAAACCATACCCTGCACAAAATCAAGTCCTTAGAAAATGGTTCGATTTCACTATTTTCATTATATGATAGTATTAACTTTGCCTATTGAAAAGCACAAATTAGAGGCTACCATTGCTCCTTAGACCGATTCTTGATTAAGGGATTCATTTCTTCTTTCATTTCCACTACACCAAAAAACACCATTTGCAACACATAAAATGAAACATTTGATAGTTTAGTGTTGCTAAATGGGTCAATCACAACATTTTAATAAGTGAATGTTGCTATTGATTAATATAATTAAACTTTAGCAACATTTTGTAAATAAATGTTGCAAAAAGTGCCTTTTGCAACGTNACCAAAAAACACCATTTACAACATATAAAAGGCAACATTCGGTAGTTAAGTGTTGCTAAAGGGGTCTATCGCAACATTTTAATAAGTGAATGTGGCTATTGATTAATATAATTAAACTTTAGCAACATTTTGTAAATAAATGTTGCAAAAAGTGCCTTTTGCAACGTTTATTAAACGTTGCAAAAAGTTTTATTTTTTACTTTTTTCAACGTTTAATAAAC
Organism: Fraxinus floribunda; assembly: GCA_903798395.1. Classification (NCBI taxonomy): domain Eukaryota; kingdom Viridiplantae; phylum Streptophyta; class Magnoliopsida; order Lamiales; family Oleaceae; genus Fraxinus; species Fraxinus floribunda. The sequence goes on along the minus strand of CAIGRS010089467.1, from coordinate 5,010 downwards.
GTTGCAAAATGTTGCTTTTAGCAACGTTGATTTAAACAAATGTTGCAAAAAATAGAGAAATAAAAATTGGTTGTAGCCCACTACTCTTCAAATCCAACATTGTCCAACCCAATTCATTTGTCTTTTTCCTCAACCTAGCTAGAGGCTCTTCTAGCCTGTCCTCCTTCCGTCGATTCATACCTCAGTCCAAGTATTTGAATTTTGTTTACAACCACTTCTCTCTCCTCTATTGAAACCTAGGGTTCCGATGACGATGAAGCCATCAAACACAGTACCGAGTTCCTCTACCACAACAACCGGCAGCTGGATACTACTACCAGCAACCACCACAGGCTGCGCCGACACAACAGCCTCAGCAATACGACGTCAGCACCAGGGATGGGTATTATTCCTTGGCCTCTTCAGCAGGTTTGGGATGACATTGTTGATATGGCTGACTTCATTGATTTAAAAGTCACCTATATTTTTAGAGAGGCGAATTCAGTTGCTGACTCGTTGGCTAAGATGGGTACAACTGGACACTCTCAATTCTCTACCTATATTAGTGCTTTCTCTAAGACTATGATAGGTTGTTTTGTCTTAGATTCTAGTGGTTGTCCTTCGTTTCGAATCCGTTGAATGAATTGTTTTGAGTTTAAAAAAAAAATAAAAATAAAAAAACACATTGTAAGGAAGTAGTCTTCCTCATTTATCGCTTTCGTTATTTATTACATGTAACCACTGTATTCCTCCACCATAAGTGAGAGCGTATCAATAAACTCTCGGAGGTACCGCCCTCCTTCTAAAAAATATATATATAAAAAAAAAACGGAAAAATGGATTACCAAATAAATAATTCCCCCAGAGTCAAATCAAAAGTAAATCTTTTTCTGCTGCCCAAACATTGAATGTAATATTCACATATGGGAAAGGAAATAATTTTTACTAAAAACCAATAGTACTTTGGATATCCACATTATCAATATCCCTAAACTGGACCACGGGGATCGAACGATAGGAAATAAAACAAGTTTCGTTTCTTACAGCAATGGCCAATTGCAAAGCAACCATATGGTTTTTGTTGGTTTGCTTCATGATTTAAACTCCATTATTTTCAAGTAACAATTTAAAGCATTAATTTAAATTACTTGGGGTACACAAATAGTGGCATATAATGATAATCATTTCCAAGACAATAGAGAGTAATTAAGCCGTGCGTTTATTGTTTGTATGTGTTTAATATTAATAAGTTACTAACTAATGGCTACACCAAATTTTGTATTCATACAACACGAAGATGGTTTCCATTAGATACAGCCTTTCTTTTATGAAGTACCCAGTGCTATATGAAAATAATTTTACTAGAAAAAATCAAGACTCTGGTCTAACCTCAATCCATAACATTCTTAAGAACTCTTTCACTTTGAATACTTTTTATGACTTTTTTAAATTGATTATTTTTGTTCGAAATCAAATTTTTTGATTATAGAAGTATCAATAAGAGTGCATCCGAAGTGAGTATCAACAGCAGATGCATAATTTTGGCAGCAGAGGGAGTGCCATACAAGAAATCATCTGGTGGAGATGTTAATGAAATGGGATCATGTTTGACTTTAAAAGTGAAATGTAGTAGCGGTAGGGTACAACAACAGGCACCGGGAAAGCAAAGGTGACATTGGTCCTCGGAACTACACTTGAGATTTATCAATGCACTCCATCGGCATGAAGGAAAACAAGGTGAGGGTTACTTTTCAGCTGTGACATTTGATCCTTCTTTTCCTCCTTCTGCAGATGGTTGTTTTTCAGAAGAGAAAAATAGAGGAGTAAAATATTCTATGACGAAAATACGATTCTTTTACGTGAGTCCCACGTATTGTAGTTACAATGGTTGGACAATAAATGCATGTTCATTATAGTTTTGCTGTTAATAATGGAAACCGACAAAATTGTGTTTAAATGGTCGCGTAACACTCCCAAAAATGTGTCTCATCAGAAATTTTTGAATAAGACACATTTCTATAAATGCGAGTCCATTATAGTTTCCATGGATGGAAATGGATCAAATCCTTTTAATTAGTCACGTAACAATCATAAAATTGTGACTCATTCGAAATTTGTAGGACATTGAATTTTTAATACTTATACTCTCTCACTAACTTTATTTCCCGTGGAACAATGAATGCCCAACATGTGCACGATGTTCGCACTACTCATGCAAGTGCTACTCTTTTTGTTCATCTCTAAATTTGTTGCAATTATTGGAATTCCACAGAATTGCTGGACCAATGCTGTATGAATAATTTTGCTAGCAAAAATCAAGACTCTCGTCTAACCTCAATCCGTAACGTTCTTAAGAACTTTTTTACTTTGAATACATTTTATGATTTTTTAACTGATTATTTTTTATCCATTTTTTTTTTATTATTATAGAAGTATCAAGAAGAGAGCATCCGAAGTGAGTATCAACAGCAGATGTATAATTTTGGCAGCAGGGGGAGGGGCATTTGTGCCATACAAGAAATCATCTGGTGGAGATGTGAGTGAAATGGGATCATGTTTGACTTTAAAAGCGAAATATAGTTGCGGTAGGGTACAGAAGTCGGCACTGTCAAAGCAAAGGTGCCATCGGTCCTCAGAACTGCACCAAAGATTTATGAATGCACTCTATCAGCATGGAGGAAAACAAGGTGAGGGTCATAATTTCCTTTGGTCATAATTTCTAAAGGAAATTATGACTTTTCAGCTGTGATATGTGATCCTTATTTTCCTCATTCTACAGATGGTTATTTTTTAGAGGACAAAAAATAGAGGATAAAATGGGTTCAAATGGGAACGAAAAAGAAAGATATTATAGGACGAAAATACCCTTCACTTAGAGAAGTTGTATGGAAATAGTTGGAAGGATGTTTTGTGCAATCAAATGTATAATTAAGGGTGAACACGCTAAAAATGGAAGGTAAGCACGTTTTGAACAGTAAAAGTGAAACATCCATTGTTTGACTTGTCACACTAAAAAACACTACAATAAATAATTGAAAAAACATAATTAACAAATATGGGAATGTACAGGTTTTGATGGTGTGGTCCATGCGGATCATGAGGAGCAAAGTTGAAGTCATGGCTTGTGAGAAGGGAGCGACTGAAAATGAGGGTAATAGCTAAACCTAAATGATAGAATGAGTGAGTGTTAGGTGAATGGTGAAGTAAAGTTTGATTTGGACTGAAATTTATAGGAAAAAGTATTTTGGGCTCAAGTTGGGTTGGCTCTTGAGAGTTGGAGCCTTACACACTTATAGTTAATCACGTAATTAGTTAATTGACAAATTGTTTTAGAAAAAGTTTAAAATTATTTAGCTTATTCAATATAAAAAATATTAGGGAGATTCAATTCTTGTTAAGTTATTCGATTTCTAGTCTTGAACCGAGAACAAAATCAAACATATCGGTTCTTGATTCTAGTACCCAATTAAGTATTTAAGCAAGAAGAATCAAATCGATCTGCTCGGTTCAGAAGTTTTGTTTGTCCTTGGATTTTAATAATGAAAAATGAGATCATAGTGGGATCGAACTATGGGAGGGAAAACATGAGCCGTTTCTTCCAACAACTTTGATTCTTTCATATATATATATATACTCTCAATAACCATTTTTCATCTGGAAAAACAAATGCACAACACATGCACAATGTAATGAACCATGAATGGGCTTCTAATTGTATCTCTTTTTTATTTTATTTTATTCCAATTTAAAGAAAATCAGACCCAAATCAAAGAAAATATTGGCTGGACTCATCCTCTAAAAAACTCACTGGAAATAAAATGACCTTCGTGGGATGTGACGAGTATTAATATGAAGGGCATAGTTGTCATTTTGATCAAGTGGTGTTGGAGTTGTGGGTAGAAGGTGAGATCAATTGGCCTTTAAATTCATAATTTTTGAACACCATATGAACAAATGTCAACGCATAAGATGCGAAACCATATGAACAATAGTCATGTACCACTCATAAAAATGCATCTCATTGGAAATTTTATTACCTGTCCAAACAAAAGTTATGTGGATCCTATAATTTGGTGCACAACAGATGGGTGTTCATTATTATTGCACTGTCAATGATGAAACCAGCCAAAATTCTTTTTAAATGTAGATCATCAAAAGGTGTTTTGTTTGATATTTTTGAATACCTGACTAAACAAAATTTTTGAACGTGGATCCCAGGCATTGTGTGAACAATAAATGTGTGTTCATTATACAACATGTAAACTTCTGTGTTTTGACAAAACACTTTTCAAGTAGTCATGTAACACACACTCCAAAAATTGTCTCATTCGAAAGTTTTGCAGAACATTGATTTTTAGTGCATATAAAGTATACTCTCTAATCGAATCAATCAGTTCCAATTTGGTCTGGTCCGATTCTTTCAATTAAAAAAAAAATTACAAATAAAGTAGAGTATGAAATCGGAAAAAGACGAAAATAGAGTATGAAATCACTTGTCTTTCCTGTAATCTAAAAATATAGCAACAAATAATTAAAAAAGCAACCAAGAAATGAAAATCGCTCCAAACTCAAGATCAACTCATAAAGGTGAAAGAAATGATAAACTATTAAACATAGTATAAATAGTAAATCTCGATCAAAAATTAATTCTCAATAAAATTTATTTAACAATATATATTAAAGTACACGTAGTATTTATAACCTGATTATCATTAGTAATCTTCAAGGATCTTGATTCTTGATGGTCGGTCACTTTGAAAACAACAAAAAACTTGAATTCTTATGAAATATTGAACTAAAAATATATTATTTTCCTATTGGTTTTGTGTTGCGCTTTTTTATACCGCAACTGTACGATATCGTATGGTAATATAGTGGACCTTTGAGTTCGGATTATCGTTCCCACTAGGACTATTCTTTAGTCTTAACTTACTTTTCCTAACTCCTATTTGATAAAAGACAAACAAATAAATGATTGTGATACTCGTGAATATTGATTTTCTAAAATGAACTAAATGGCTAAAACAAATG